>VRMD01000605.1:0-23890 GCA_009872375.1 Sminthurides bifidus | reverse complement strand
TCCCCTTTGTCCTCCTTGATTAGAATATGAAAAGGACCATTTCCTTTTATGAGCTCAATAGCTCAAAGATGATTCTTGTGTTCTGTTCTAATGTAGAAGCTGTCTAGTGTCTTTCTATGAAAACAGAGTGTAGATACTCCATAACTAGAGTCGCAGCAGATCTTTCAGTCTGGGCTCTGTGTCTCAAAACCCTGGATGCTTAAGACAGACCCTTTGACCTTTGCAGAAATTGTTCGTCAAACACGAAAGGTCAATGGAAGTATGACGAGGTACATTTTGAAGAAAATTAGTGATGGATGATCCAATGTTTCGAAGTATTTGATTACAAATTATCACGATTGAATAGTATACCTTGCCAAAATTGCGAAGTTGACAGCTTTTGGCTGAAACCTCGGCAAAATGACACAAAAAAGACGTTTCATGGAACGAATCACGGCCACTGCCGTCACTCCCATTCACTGGAAATGCTGACTGGATTCATCAATCTAGAAATTCCATATTTGATTTATTACAGTGACAATTCACGCGACAGACGCCGACCAGATTTATTAATTCCATCGCTCTTTTTCATTCTGGACAAAACCGGAACTCCTGAACTAGGATTTGCAATGATCAGTTGTCCATACACACATGAACTTGATTGTGTGACAACACGGTGGATGGAAACCACAGCTGGAATCAGTCCAAACCCTGAGTCATGCAATTTTGAGAAAACTCGATCAATTTTCACGTCATTGACTCCTTGCTCTCCTTTCCATCATGTGAAATGCAGTGGTTCACAGCAGTCTGCATCTGCGATAAAACACGACAGAAACAGAACCAAGGAAATGAAAAAATGGCACTCCTTCCCCCCTTTGTTTGCTGCAATCTTGTCACCAAAACGTTTTCTTCCTCACATTTAGTCACCAGCTTCTGATAATGAACATGGAGGAACTGGTGCAATGTGCCGTTCATGTCCATGTGGTGATGCATCATTGATTTTCTTCCCGGTTTGATTTAGGTACCGAGACTCGACTTGAAGGTTGATGGACAAGACACAAGGTTCCGTGAATGGATGTTTTTGCAATTCCGAACGCTGCATTTGTGCAAAAGAAGCCTGTGTTTGACTCCTATGGTGATTGGTGAAAAGCTTGACCTTGTCAAGTCTCAATTTGCTGATAATGGCAAACCCCAAGGTTTCATCCAGACCTTTCTCCAGCACTTTCTACCGGAAGAATCAAAGAGTGCAAAGGAAATTGCAATCCGGTGCATTGCAATCAGGCCGTCAAAAGCCAGGCGGCAGATCATCCATCTTGATAACATTCAAGCCGGAGATTGGCATTGTGGGTGTAATGTGTAATCACCAGGAATGGCTTGGAATCAAACCTGTTCCAATATGCACCTATCGGATTCAAATGTGAACCCTAGAGTGGGGGCTTCACCACCCACAGGAGGTGAAAACCCCGAAAATGAAAGTTTACCGGCTAAAAGGCACTTACAGAGACTTCTGCCCTTAACTTTGCACTTTCAGAAGGTAAGAAAGCCAGTGGCTTTAAGCCACCCCCTGCCTTAAGGTTAAAGAAGCCTTGAACTGGACAAAGGAGGCTGTAGCTCCACAGTCCCTTAAGTGCATACAATCTGATGCATAGGGAAATCGAAGAAAGTTCATGTACGCGAAATGAGAACATGAGCAAAATTCTGGAAAAGGAGGCTGTAGCTCCACAGTCCCTTAAGTGCATACAATCTGATGCATAGGGAAATCGAAGAAAGTTCATGTACGCGAAATGAGAACATGAGCAAAATTCACAAAGCATCTCCAGTACATACACCTAATACAGTCTGGTGGTGGTGTCAGAAACTGAAAATCAAATTCCTTAAGTACCTCCCAAGTTCATAAGCTCTAGGTCCAGGTGTATGCAAAGCACATAGAATTATAGAAGATTCTAGAAGGCAGAGCGGGGTGAGTACAGCAGTACAGATGTACAAGCCACGAACCACAGTCAAGAAACTCAATGAAAGTTGTCCCAAAGTCTTGATAATACGATCTATGGGGTTGATAAGAGGAAATTTTCCTTTTTTTACCTCGTTCCAGATCATAAGACTCGGTAATTTCTCTCGTCTGCACCGGAATACTGCAGATGTAGTACTACAAAATGAAGATTGGAGATGAAGATGTGGATGTGGCAATGATATAAGAAATGATATGCAAGGCAACATGCTAAAGTTAGCCTCACAAGATGGAACGAATTCCCATTCAAGACAATGTGCCAAGTATGCTGAAAAAGAGGAAGATGAAAATGAAGATGCAAAGGCATAGGATGTACGCAGCCATTTATGCTCCTCGATCCTCCGTCTTTGTCAGCTAACGAGTTGCCAGTGCTTAATAATCTGAATACGCCAATTTATCGCGGTTAGATCAATGGGCAGGAGCGGCTTTTATTGCTCGGCTCTCCGTCTTCTCATGCCGGGACAATTTTCTTTGACTGCGATGATGATATTGTGAATATGACTTCGATGAAACTAAGGAAATTGTTCAGAATTCATTGGTAAATCTCAGAAGTAAATCAAGAAAATTTTCATAGAATGGAGGCAGACACAGAGCCAGGCTTGAAACTCAATAGGGGAGGAATTCCCTTTCTTAATCCAAATAACCAGAAACAAGTACAGTGTGGTTTGAAACGCTCGTCACCAGAAGCGCATTGGGTGCTTGAGACCATTGCAATGCACTGTGGCATGAGGGCTTTAGAAGACTTTTAGCTCCTGGTAAAGAAGAGATGGGAGAGTCACTTCTAGAAATTCCAGCAGGATACCATTAACTCCTCGGGTTTCAGCGCAGTGTCTTCGACAAAGGGAGGAAGCTCTGAAGGAAGGAAAGGGAAGACGGGAAAACTCCAGGACCTAAGTAATATCTCCAGCCCTGTTGCATTTTCTCGTCAGTTTGTTACTGACTGTCCTGAGGCACGCTGGCGGTGCTGCTTTGACTCAGTCAATCTCTCGTCTCATCTGTAGATTCATTTGGGGCTGTGGGCCTGTGGGGCACGCAGATTTGCTTTGTTCGATTCCGAACAGAGTAACGGAGCTTGACATCCGATGAACTTGGAGGTTTCAACCTGGTTTGAGTTTTTCTGCGTGCAAGGCAAGAGGCGTAGACACAAACTGCTGACTTGAGTCGAGTGAGAGCTTGGATTTGTCGAGTGGTTGTGCAAAAGTGTGTGCCCAGAACTCCTGCGGGTGTGAGGCTGTTGTAATGATGCTTTTTCGCCATGTCATCAGTCCCAAAATTTACGTTCAATTTGTAATTGTGCGTTGCTTGGAACAGGCTTAACTCCTGAGAGGTACCTGGTTTTGAAGCTTTAGGTTGTAAGAATTGAGCGGTGGTAGAATTTTTTTAAAAAATTAAAAAATTTCCATCAGTGAATCCTCAGACGTAGGTGGTTGACAACGGAAAAGTAGAAGCAAAAGATGAAAAAAGCGCTTGACAAATTGAACAGGAGCCGAGCTGTCCCATGAAAATTATGCTGGTAAAACAGACATTTTTCTTAGGAATGAAGCAATTAAATTAAATTTCAGCCCGGGAAATTTCCGCTTAGGGCATCTTTCCCCCCATTTTTATTAATTAGCAAAGGCTGTGTTTATAATCCTTGGGGAAAATTGAAGGAGAGAAAGCATGTGAGAAAGCAGAGGCTAAGTGTCAGTGTTATCAATTTAGGCCTTGTGATTGTACTGCGACATTAATGGCCTGTAACTTGTATCTACGACTGGATTTATGTGACGTGAAAAGTCGCAGCTCTTTGCAATGTTCCTAGAGGCAAGTGGCCATAAGGGAGGATTAGGCTTGTGATTCACAATTGACACTATTCCAGGCCGTAAACGTTGACATGGATGGCGTGAAATGTGCAATTCAAATTAGTCCTGCAGATAGTAAACAGTGCCAAGAAATACGCGATTTGCGTTACGTTTCCTCCAGCTAATTGCAAGTATTTAGAGAACCCTGTGTGTTGTCTGTGACTTTCGTCGAACGTTTTACACAACAGTTTTACCCTGTAACTAGAACTGGAACCTGCATTGGTACTTGAATTCCACAAACGTTCAATTAGCGCCAATTTTTTTAAGGAATTTAAAAATTCAGTTGTTTAGCAAAGTTGAAAATCCACTGTCTGCATCCTTTCACCGCTAGGCGGAAGAAATTATCGTGAGAGTGACGATTCTGCTGTGTCATCCACCAATAGCCGAAGTAATTGTCTTCATAGTGACGATTCGCCAGGAGGTAAGTTGGTCCACGAGGTTCAAAACTTTGGTTGTTTTACTGGATTTGCTACAAGTTCGGAACAATTTGAATGCACTTTCCCTCCATTTATTTTTAAATTACCAGTGTCTTCCCAAACTTCCTTTCTACTCTCCTTATGGAATGTGGATTTCCACCTTAAAATTGGCACTTCTTGTTTCTTTTTCTATTCATAACTCGCTAACGACCATTGTACAAACAGGTTGAAGGTGAACTCGAGAGATTGCGTGCTCAAGCTATTTGTCAATGTCAAAAGTTTCAAGTTTCTTAAGCTACAACTGAATCCATAGAAGCTTTAGCAAGAACCTCCACACACTTTCGAGACACACTACGCTAAGACGTTGAGACAGCAGGGCAAAGTTAAGAAAATTTCGCATCCAGTTTCGCAAATTCTGGGCTAAATAAACACCTCTTTGAGTGAACGAGTCACGTTGAATAATGGTGACTTAAGAGAACCTGAGAGAGGAGGACGGAAAACGTATAGCGATGAGAGTGAACGTGAACATGAGCGAAAGAAACGTCATCGTCTCCTCATTATTCATTTAAAGGCATTGCATTCGTGAGTCGACGAGTCGGGCTGTCTCCTTTCCAGCTATGCCATTATTTATCGCCTACGATTTTATCTATGGACAGGTGAACATGCTTGTATCTGTTAAATCTACCTGCTGGAATCGGGCTCCTGTCATCAAAACTATAGCCTTTGTCTCAATTCAGTGTCACTAAACCAGGATTCAACCTATAATTTCACGTGAGTAATGCTACAAACTAAGTTACGAAATTTTGAAAAACTGGAAAAAATTGCTCTGGCGTTGCATCTGTTATCTGTATCTCTGAAACGGACACGGGAAAATAAACACGGAGATGCATATAGGCTGTAAGAGAAATACTCAGACAAGAGACCAGTTTTGCTGAAAAAAACGTTTGTTTTGGCTCCCCCCCCGCTCCGTATATGATGCTCACCACCAATGTTTCAACATTAACGACAGGCAGGATAATAAATTTTCGGCAAATGTAAACACTTTCCTTTTCATTAATTAAACAAGATGTAATTGCACCCTGCAATACTAGCTCAGCATGTATTTTCCAAGTTCCGGCAGTTGAACCGACACCGGAAACGCAAGGAACGGATTAACTTCCGGAGTCAATTTGCTATTGAACAAGCAATATCCACATTTGAAAGATACTCTCGAAACGCTACCAGGGAGACGTGAACCGGAAGTGGGTGCTTGCAGGGAGGAAATGGCACAGCCCCTATCATGAAATACGATTACACATGCTGAGAACCCGCAGTCGGTGGCATTAGCATTGTCTCTGTATCGAGAAGGAGGAGAAAGTTCATGTAAATAAAGCGAGTGTGGATGCATGCTGAAACACTCAGGATCGTTTGCACAAGAGACAAGAGTGCGTCGTCGGCTTGTATACTCCAAATGAGTACATTCCGCGAGCTATTTGTATAATTGGTAATGGAGAAAGTCAATATTCCCAGGTGCTGTTGTCTCTTCCTTTCCCTACTCATGCTTGGGTGTAACGAACAGATACTTTTAGCGGACGCTGAACCTACGGTGAAACAAGCAGCGGATCGGGAATTTTCCAAAACGGCTTTGTAATTCCCTTAAGAGTTTCACTAATTTGGTAACTTTGCCAGCCCATCTTCATGGAAATGAAAGTTGAGCCGTATAAATTTAACTCCCCGGTATGTGCTCCTGTCCTCCGTTTCTCATCGCTCGTCATCGGTTGATGGTCTCATACGTGGAATTGAAGGCCTGAGTTCTTTCATTGAAAGCACCCAGGATCATCTCATCATTCCAGTTTGTCGATAGCAATTCGCCGTTTTCCCGCTTCGTGAGAACTTTCAGCACGTCAACAGTCGGCATGTGTGGGAAGCATGCAGGGGTTTTAAATGATTCCCGCGGTTAGGCGCTTAGGAATGAGGGGTGGCAAAAGCCCGGTGACGGGGTAAGCCACCCAGGCCTTGGAGTTGCATGGGGGGTTTAACGTGGTCTCATTGTGGGTTATTCTTAGCATCTGCAACCGTGGTGATGCCGTGAACCACTGCCAGGCCTTAATTATAGAGCAGCATGGCATCAGGAAGGAAGAGTGGGCCGTTATGTTGCATTCATTGGAGAAAGTTTCGAATGGCTGAAGGTTGCTAATTCTATGGTTTTAGACAGAGAGCTAAAGGGCTGGAGAATATGGGACAAGTTTGAAAACTTGACTGCCTTTCAACCAGATATTCAAGTTTGGTGATAGCATTACAGTATTTTATTGCCGGTGCAGTGCCTGGGGACGGCGAATGGAGAAAGTAATGCAATCATTCAACTTGAGTCAGTGTCAGTGGTGTCTCAAGGCTGTGTGGAGCTCATGGAGGTGAAGGCGTACTTTCACCATTGGTACAACGATGTGGGGTTTTCCTGCTTTTTGAAGCTTTGATTTCACGATAGAGGCAGACAATGGAGGTGATGGGCAGGCCTGTCACACGTGGCGATTCTTCTCATCTACAGTGCAAGTCGTCCCGTCCCGGCTCTTATGCAAGTTTTGGGACAAAAATAGAAACGCATGCGAGGCTACGCGAGCTGATACTCTTGCAAGGGCTGGGATTACTGACATGGTGATGAATGCTGGAGGATGTTTTGTAGCCGACGGCTGGATGGTTGTTATGATCATGTGAATTTGTAGGGAAATGGTTCCATGGACGTGGAAACTTTTGAAAAGCACTTGAGTGAATTACCGAGGAGAGGGAAGTGCTGCGTGGACAGGAATCAGGGCTACGGACGTTGCCAAGTTTTCACTATGTCATTTACCGGCCCTACGATCGTGGGACGGTGATAGAGAAAGTTATAATGTCGTATAATAGACTTGGGACTGAAGTTTGACTCGTGGGAGGGTGGGAGGACGTCGAAGCTCATTCTGCGAACAACAAAGGATAACAGAAGAAATGAACAAGTTCTTTGTCAACTTTTGTGAAACATTCTCAAGGATGAATTCCCAGCTTGGATGGGAGATGGGCTGCTCAAAAATTTTAGATTGAGGAACCCAGGATGTGTTCCTGGTATTTCATGTGATCGTGATATTTCGGCCTAATGGTCTTCTCTTGTAGGTAAAGTGATTGCGTAGTCCCGGTTTCTCAGGGGCTGGTAGCCTAGCCATAGCCTAGACAGGCTCAAGGATGGAGGACCGACAGGCGGGTGGACGGACGTTGAGGAGCCTGAGTAGAAAGTTTTGCTAGCCATGCATTGCTTAATGTGCTTCGGTAGAGGATAAATTTATGGCGGAGCTTACGGTCGGCGTGGTTTTTCCACAGGCGTCAAGTCAGGGCGAGTATTTTGCAAGAAATTTGAATAACCGTTCGTCTTCATGTCAGTCATGGCTTCATGAATCCCTAAGTCCGTGAGGCGTAACTGTGAGCTTGAAAATCGCGCGGTTGAACTTCAAGTACCTTTACGTGAATCCACAACNATGTCAGTCATGGCTTCATGAATCCCTAAGTCCGTGAGGCGTAACTGTGAGCTTGAAAATCGCGCGGTTGAACTTCAAGTACCTTTACGTGAATCCACAACCCGGTCTTATTTTCAAGTACAAGTCTTTCAACACTCCTGCCTGATTGAGAATCAAGACATCAAAGCAAATTCATCTCTGACTAATTAGGCCATCTTCCAAGTTGTAATTCCAAGGTCAGGTTTTATTTCCACCCTACCAGCTTGCTACTCGCTATTCACTAATTTAAATCCAGTGAATTCGCTCCAAGAGACTGATAAGATCTCTCATGAGATTATTAGCGAGCAGATGTCAAAGAACATGGAATTGGAGTAGGCCTTGCCATAGCAAGTCTGATGAGATCTTCCTCAGGGATTCAAGTTGTTGAAACTTGAGATTCAGCGAATCAAGTCCGAGTCACATGAGAATGTCGAGTGATGCGGTTTCTCTCTTCTGTACCACAAGTAGCGCTAATGACTGAATGACGGTGGGTTGCTTTTGCATTAACGCTGAATTTCACTCTGACAACCATTGTTCAAGAAGAACAAAGACACGGTTTCTCTTCTTGCCGGCCTTGATCTTCAAATTCGGGAAGTCGATAACAGGGTAACGGAACTGCGTGTTAGTACTAGGGTATAAATTTAACGCTACACGGAAATTCCGAATGACACCCGGTCGAAGGTGTACGAGCTTGAACTACTAAAATTTAAAACAACGTTTATCTCAAGCAAAATATATCGTCAACAGTACCCGCGAAAATGCTTATTTGTAAAAAAAATTCAATTGAGTGTATAGGTTATAGACGAAGTTCTGCTTGCACTTGACTAGCTTCTCTCTCGCCTTGGTGATTTAAAAGGCATTCTCCTTACAAAAAGGCGTAACAGGTGCTCAGCGACATGCTAAATTAAACAAGTTATCAAAGAAAGAACACGGGCTCTGGGTCTGAGCAAACATGAAAACGTCATCCTTTCACCCAAACCAGTTCGGATCAGACCAGCCCTCTAATAATCCTCTTTAAGGTGAAATCAGAGTGAAAGAGCATGCTGAAAGTGCCTATCATCAGGTTACTCTCGAATGCCTGACTTTGCATTATCCGTCTCAGCTTCCAGGATCTAATCGAAAGAGAGAGATGATCCTCTCGGAAGATATTAAAAAGGGCTAGATGAAAAAAGAGATCATTTTTTCATCCCGCCCCTTATTATCAAAATGGCAAGAGTATTTCTTCTCCAGCTGCCTAATTCCAATCCAATCTGAGTCCCAACTCCAGCCTCTCCTCTTCTCCATAGAAAGAGTACACGAATGAAGAAGTGGCAATAACCACGCCGTAAGATGAATAACACAAATCAGAGCTTGCCGACATACCCGCTCCTTTCACCATGTGTCTCGAAGTGTGATTTTGATTGTGCTATTTGCACAATCTGGGTGCGAAAGTCTTCGACGGAGAAGACAGAGAGTAATAACGGAAATAAAAAGCTTTAGATCAAAAGCCATGCCAGTAGAACTCACACTTTGGGGAAAATACACACAATGCATACGAAGCTCTTTCGAATTAAAAAGAAAAAGGAGGAGGTCACACGTGGGTGAGGCCATCCATCTCAATCCACATGTCAGGATTGCCTTCAGGTTCGCCATACTGCATTTACAGATTGAGAGCCTCGCTTCGTTAAATCCAAGTCAAGGATTAAGGGACAGCATATTTCCCGACTGAAATGACCTTCTAGATCAGTAATTACTTGATTTTTTATGCAGGCGTGCCCTTGACGCCATCATGCTCGGTCTAGGAGACTTGGAGGTCAACCTCACAGCTCATTTCAGCCCGGGGGAATTGGAGTGTCTCACAGCCCATCATACTGATACCCGTGCGAGCTTAAATGTTATTGCTAGCTTCCCTTCAGGGTACTCGAGCAACGTCACCTGTGATCGGGACTGGGACACGGCCCTCTGCTGGCCTGAGACCCCTGAAGGGCATGAGGTCACACTGCCGTGTTTCAAGGAATTTCGAGGGGTCAAGTACGAAGACAAAGGTGAGGGCCTACATATCAAAGCGTCTTCCCACCGATCAACTTCAGTGTATGTGCTCGCGGTGGCTTAAGCGTTTCTTTATGGCTTTTTTACCTGTGTACAAGGAGACTTTGCAATTTTCCCAGGAACCGTCTCGAGATACTGCGAAATCGGAGGTTTTTGGCAAAACAAGACGAATTACTCAGCCTGCGTCGCAAAAGTGCAAGGACCCACGGAGCTGACGGTGACCACTCACGATGTTTACTTTGGTGGCTACTGCCTGTCGTTATTTGCTTTGATCATTGCAATGGCCATCTTCCTCGGATTCAAGTAAGCATGTAAAGATACACTTGATCGGAATTACTTTCTCCACTTCCTTTCACCTCACCCCTTCTCGGCCTTTCTCCCGGGGTGGTGATACAAACCTCTGTGGATTCAATTGCCGGAGCAACTCAAGTAAATTCCCTTGATTAAAACCACCCACGAGCTTTCGCAACCTTTCTCCAAGTATGCATGTACCGGAGCATTAGTCTCCCATCGGTCTTTCTTCCATCTCTTTTCGAATCAAACGCTCTGTAGGTTCCCGCCCCACCCCCTCTTAGCACACTGCATGGCGGCAATCTTTTTGGCGATTTGGAGAAATTCAAGCGAAAAACAGTGGTTGTTTCTCAAATTGGAAACAAGGAAAAAGTACGATAGTCTTTTTGCACTCAATGAGCACGAACACTGCCCAAGAGTGCTATCAACACAAACAAAGGAACCAAGGGCAAGTTGATTGATTAGCGGCGGTCGATTTAAGTTTCATGGAGGCAATAAGCGTGCTCGAAGAAGAAGCTCAAGACAAATAGAAGCTAAACAATGGCAGCTTCTCAGTAAATGAAAGGCATCAAGATCAAGGAGCGGACAACAACCAACAAAAAAAATCTATCAACTTAGACTCTCAATCCAGCTCCAGTCCAAACAACCGATCCCGCCGAAGAATCCAACACTACTTGAATTGGCTACTTGACCATGAAAAGAAAATCCCCAGCAAGTCCGTTTTCACTCTCAGCGAAGCAAATGTACCTGGCATAACAACAGATAATCCGTTTTACCGTAGCTTGAACCAAGGCTGAGGCTAATGAACCATCGAGTATTGTATTTTACTCACAGCATGTAGATGAAAGTAATGGTAAATTTTCTGAATTTCACAGGGAATTACGCTGCTTACGGAACACGATTCACACTCATTTGATCCTTACGTATATTTTTGCCGATGCACTCTGGCTCTTAACAAGTATACAAGTAAGTACATTTGCCTGACAGTTATTAAGTGTTGCACTTTCCTAGCTCGGCATGCCACGTCTGTATCGCAGGGAACAAATGATCGAATCGGTAAGCTCAGACAGAATTCACGTACCTAGGATTCCAATAAGAAAAAAAACACTCGAACAGACAAAGAAAAAAGAAGCAGAAAGGAAGTCGAAAGCAGGTGGGTGTTACAGATTGAGCCGGCAGAAAAAAATGTCCCACATAATGTCGGTGTAATCTCGAGCAAAACGACGACTGTCAGGACTAAGCTATGTCAAGTTATTTTAGGAATTTCACTTCATTGTTGAAAATACTGTTTCGGAATGGAATTCAGTGTGTAGGCGATAGAAAAACAGAAAAAATTCCAGCAAGACCGACTTACAAGCTGCGTCAGTGACCATTGCCTGAGAACGGGCTTTGAACCTACACAGCTTTTGTGGCCAGGCTCTCAGGCAAATCCTTGACAAAGACAGATTCAAGGCAATCACAGGAGAGAAAGTTGCGAGTGCGGAGAAAGCAGATAGGTCAAGCTAAAGCCATAAACAAATACGTAGGACAGAGATACAGATGATGTCAGGAATGGTAACGTAATAGAGTACCAGTGCTTACCAGTGGCTTAAAGTTTCTATTGGACAGGGCCTTTATGTGTACATGAGGCTGGACTCGTCCAATATTTCCTTCTCTGCAGTAAAAATTCCTTGGAACCGGCGCTAATCTTGGTGAAAGTCAGGGCTATTAGTATGCAAAATGGCATTGATGTTGAGCAAGCAGCCTTAGCGAAAGGAGATAATGCAACAAAGGCATAAAACAAACTTGAACTTCAAAGAACCAAGTTCAAATTTTAGGAGAAAGCATTAGTGGAGCTCATGGCTTTGGAAAGCACTTGGGCCAAAGTTGTTCATGACTTTCACCGAGTTTCACAAGACTTGCTACTCCTTCCTTGTAATAAGGGCCGGGAACGAGCACAATTTCAAAAGTATCAAGGAACATCATGCCGGAACTAATTCCACTGGTCTTTCTCTTCCTTTCAGGGACAGTTCGGTGCTCAATTCCAGTGTGTTACTTTCATAATGCTCCACTACTTTCACCTAACGAATTTCTTCTGGATGTTTGTGGAAGGTAAGTGAAGGAGAAAAGTCTAGAAACAAGGTGGTGACAGGGTAGTGTTCCTCCAACTGGATTCAATTTGGGAGCAAAATCATTAAAAACTGAAAACCTCCTGTTCAAAAATTAATTAGGGCGGGAAAGTGGCGAAAAAGCCTCTTTCATTTAATTTTAGCCACAAATAAAATCAACTCAACCAATCCCACTTAAAAGCAAGGAGAAAGTCAACTTTCACCACT
Source organism: Sminthurides bifidus (assembly GCA_009872375.1). Classification (NCBI taxonomy): domain Eukaryota; kingdom Metazoa; phylum Arthropoda; class Collembola; order Symphypleona; family Sminthurididae; genus Sminthurides; species Sminthurides bifidus. The sequence continues at coordinate 11,518 of VRMD01000605.1, read as the reverse complement.
GTTGCTCGCTGCTCTCCCTAAAATTCGATTTTCGTCCATCAGTTTTCACTCCCCAGACAAAGTGTCCAGCCCAGCCTGTGAAAATCAACTGGGATATTTCAGCACATTTAAGAGACTAGAATCTTTCACCCCTTATGGACCAATCGGCAAACTTGGAATTTAGCGGCAATGATCTAGAAAAATTGCACTATTTTCTCATCCTCAGGGAAACAACAACGGCAATAACTAACTTCCAGTCCAGGAAGGAGTGATTGTTTTGATAATAAATTGCGTTTACTGGCAACAGCCTCTTGGAAATTGGCTGTGATGCAAGCTAAACGCAGGCCAGAGGCAGCAGATCCTGAACAGGAAGTAACTCAAGTGAAAGTTGATGCCGGAAGACAACTATTGCTTCACTAGCTTCTAATGATTAATGACGTATTAAAAATTTATACGCATTACTCCCCGGTCTAGCGCAGATCTCCAGCCTGAGGTCAAAAGCTGCCTGTGCCGTCAACAGAGAAAGGACGGGAGAGCGGTGGAAACAAAGTGAAAGCAGTGTGGTGAAAGCAAGCGACAAGCCCATCAGTAGGAGCGAGGAGAAAGTAACGTAGTGAAAGCGATGATCGAAAGGCAAGAATGCCGCAGTCTATCAAAAGACTGACGACAGACGGAAAGCCTTCGAGCCCCCCAATTCCAAAGACAGAGGGTGAAAGTGGGTGAAAGTACAACAAGTGGGCAGAGGGGAAGGAGGAGAGGACGAAGCCAAGGCTTTGGTCTATCGATGGCAGATGCCCACTTGAGCGCTTTAATCAAGTTGCAAGAATGGTGTGTGTAAATTCAACTGGAAGCACAAAATTATTCCGAGAGTGTCACGAAAAAATAATGGAGCTGAAAGCTCAGTATGGCACTTTTTTCCAGAAACAAGATGGCTTTCATTAATGCCTCCCTTCTCTCTAGTTCCAAGGCTGGAACACCGGAGAAAGTAAAACTTTCGACTTTGCCTCAATTGCCTCCTCAAGTTCTCAGCTTTTGAGCTCTTGAGCAGCCACGAATTTTTGTCTTGAGATCGAAGAATTGTAAGTAGATAACAAAGAATATGTAGCGGAAAAGGGGGAAGAGGAGAGCCGGTGCCGTAATTCTTGGCCCGGGTGAAAGAAAGTGATTCTTGGCATAAAAGAATGGGAATTGAGCGACCGCTCAAGCAGCAAAATTAGTTGGAGGAGAGTCCAAAGAGCTTCATGTGTGAAAAGATTTCCACTTTCTCCCGTTCTCTTTCTCATGACAGCCTCCATGCAAGAACAGAAACAGTGGAGTATTTAATTTTACCGCAATATAAGCTTCAGGCCCATGGAAAAATCTATTCACTGTTCAAGTAGTGAGGACTACTGGCCAAATTGCAACAAAAATCCAACGCAAATGTTAAATTAATGTAACATCTATAGGGCTAAATAGTAATTAATTTTAATCAAAATCCACTAAAGACCTCGGTATTGGCTACTCAGAACAATTTTAATGTCTCTAATTGTATCTCAATGAGACAAAAGGAGATGACTTAACTCAATAATGAAATGAAAGCAATGACCTTGGATTCGAAAGCGGGAAATTAACGGGGTGGAGTTCCAGCTCCTTTGTGCACTTTAAGTGCAGGCAGTCCAGGGCACTATCAATGCAAATCGAAATGAAAAGACTCAAGTATAATTCAAATTCCTCCCTTTTGCAACACTTGAGTCTTCTTCAGTTCTGGTCAGCCTTTGTGCTTTATAATGGTTAATGACCCAAAGTTTTAGCTAATATTTAACTTGTGATTCACAGGCCTCTACTTGTACGTCCTCGTTGTTCACACTTTCATGGGTGGGCGTGTCAAATTCAGAACTTATGCTCTTCTCGGATGGGGTAAGACAGCTGCAACTGCACTCTTAAGTCCTACGTCAACAGCATCGATCTTAGATCAAGCGAACTCCTGCCTAATGGCTTGAAACGGACATTCTTAAAGGTCATGATGCAGAGGAGAAACGTTATGCAAAAGCGTTAAGAAGCCATGAAAACGTTTTCTAAAATTAGCGGCTAGCATGCGGGAAACTGCGCATTTGAACATGTGTGCACTTTGTCGACTGAAGTAAAAAGGCGACATTTTTCTGCAATTTTATCCTATTTCTGCAAACATCTGAGCATAAAAACTCTTCTGCAATTCAACCTATTCTTTGCAAACACCTGCTAAACTTTTCTCATTGTTGGCTCATTTGCAGGCATGCCTCTGGTCTTTACCGTTTCTTGGACAATTGCCAAATGGCTCACTCATGAACAAATAACTCAGGTAAATTTGAACCATGGAAGTAATTTGTACCTTCCCTCCACCATTTTTCCTATTTGTGTTTGCAAATTTCCAGTTCCAAGTCTTGGTGAAAGGTAAATAAGCTGCATCACCCTTGGAAAAATTGCCCATGTCTTTGTCAGAGCTTTCGTTTCGTAACTACACTTTCCAAGCAGCTGTAGCTCATTAAAAGAACATCAAAAGCACCAGGGGCGAATTAGCTGTTCCTTAACCTCCTGAAGAGAAGGGTAAGGAACAGAGGTGAAAGCACCGAGGTGAAAGTCACGGTTGTTGATTCCTTTTCAATTCCATGAAACACTTTTTCTCTCCCCTTCCCTTGCTTCAGTGTAACAATGGGATAATGAACGCTCACGTAAGTTTGATTCACGTATTTGATTTACATCTGTTTGACTCCAGAAACAAGAAAATGAGAAAGACGGAGAAAGCTGCCCGTGGTACACCCTGAACGACTACGACTGGATCTACAAAGCTCCGACAATAATCGTCCTTGTGGCTAATTCCCTGTTTTTGATGCAAATCATGTGGGTGAGTGCTCAACTTTTTCTCTTGGTTTACAATAAAGCGATAATTACAAAGCACAATCTGCCTGAATTTTTCCTCGAACCAAAATTAGAAAAATCAACATCAACACACGCACTCGTACATGTTTTCCCCAAACTTTCACAACTCTTCCTTTGTCAAAACCCCCATCTATTCCAGCACCAGCTCTCAGCTTTCTCTCGTTTCTCAGCTTCCTGAGCTTAGGAAGCGGAAACGAAGTGGATTCCGCGCCATTGAATAATTCAAACGACTTTACAAAACGAAAGCAGCTCCTCATCCTAAATTATTACCGCCACTTAAAACAGCTACAAGAGTACAGAGTCTGTAAAGGAAGGATTTGAATTTACAAACNAAACAGCCATGTTTCTTCGAACAGGTGCTAATAACGAAACTTCGCTCAGCTACCAACCCGGAAACACAGCAATCCCGGAAAGCTGCCAAGGCTCTGGTAGTTCTAATGCCGTTGCTAGGAATAACATACGTACTAGTGCTCCGAGGATCCAGCCAGACTCCAGCCTATGAAATCACCAGAGCAGTTCTCATTTCCTCACAGGTACGTTAAATTCGAAAACTGGAGCCACTTTCCAAAAACAAGTTTTAGTATACACCATCCTCTGTGAGCAAGTTCCAACAAGGATTTCAACGGAAGGGTGATAAATTTTAACGAGATGTGCGGAAAAGCAGCGTGAAAGGAAACTGCCTGTGGGTGTTTTCATAACAAAATGAGTTCAAATTACAGACATTGTTTAGTTTTCTATGGCTAGCCAGAATCATCAGCTGGTTTCAGCTAACTTGCCCCAGACCAAGGATAATTTCAACGCTGGTGAAAGCAAGCTGTTCTTTTCGCTCTTTTCACCGCTCCTGTTCCTTTCGCTTCTCTTTCTTCTTTCTCTTTTTGCATCAGGAACAACTCAATTTGCTCTTCTAAGAATTCTCTCTTGAAGCACCCAGCTTATGTAAAAGTGCTGGGTGGATAAACTTCCTTCTGGCCTCATTTCAGAATTGGGATGTATCAACCAGGCTCATTCATACAAACCTTTCCAACTGTCTTTTTCAGCTCCGAGTCATTTAAATAATGGCTTGGGAGCGTAAATATAATTGCGAAAATAGCCGGAAGTGCAAGATATAAATAGCTAGGGTATCACTCGTAGAGGGGCATAGGGTCTTGAAACGATTTTTTGCAAAATAAATTAAACTTTAAGAAATTAAAAAGGAAATTATTTGGGTGAGTCCACAAACAGTAAAGAACTGCCCTGAAAATAAACATGCCTCCAAGTTAACTGAATAAATGTAGGTTTCACAGTCGCGGGACATAACAAATGTGGAGAAAGTCTGTGTTCGTTTTTCGTCTGTCGGTGTACCTCGTGACACAAACGCTTTCTTCGCCTCAGGCTTAAGAAACTACACTACGCTACCCCTAGGACTGGTTGCATGAAAAAGGAAATTAAATCATTGCCCTATGCTCAGAAATGGTTGTCGTGAGCGCAAACACGGCGTGGATTTAGAAAAAAATTCGATTTTGACAAAGCAGGCGGCTATTCAAGAGCCTAGACACTGAAAGTAAACCAGGAGCCGCCGTGCATGAAGATGGAGAGATGAGAGCATGTAACTTGAGACTGATGACATGCCTAGCGGAACGAAATCAGACTCACTGAGATTTTTACCATGATGAAATATTAACGTTAAACGTTGTCGTGTCACACACCCATGTTACGAAACACCAAGGCTGGAGGACAGACAGCCTAATGTTAGAGTCACGACTCGGCGTTGTGCAACTACCCAGGGTGAAAGCGAGAGTGCCGAAAATCAAGAGAATTGCAAGATACACAAGTAGTCAAGCAGTGATAAAAAAGCTAAAAGTATACATAAAGATGATGAAATATGATGACTCACTATAAATATTTCCAGGGACTCCTCGTAGCTCTCCTGTACTGCTTCCTTAATGGGGAAGTTCGCATTGCTCTGAGGCATCGCTGGAACCGGCTCAAGGACGCGGGATTTGATTTACCTTGTTGCGAGGACCGCGGCGGCGGAAGCAACCTCAGGGACTGGTCGCCACGGTCCCGGACTGAGAGTATCAGGTAGGTCATTATTAATATTAGCCAAGGTTTTATATTTTTAGTAAAGAACAGGTTGCCATTGGTGCTTTTTTAGAATCCTCAGGTCAAAATAGGTAGGCGGTTGAACTTTACCAGCTCAAGCCATAAAAATGAAAGAGAAAAAGAGTTTTCCTATACTTTGAGAAAATATGCACGAGGAGCTAAAAGTTTGTAGGAAAACAATCTTAAATTCAAAGTAGTCAAACATTCAATCTAGGTAAAGGCAGGAGTGAGTTGTTACAATATTTAGCAATAAATAGCAATCTTGAATACAGGAGAAGGTACAAACCAGGGCAAAAGTTACTACCCCAATTTAGAATCTCCTTCAGCAACTCACTAAATGCCGGTACATGTAACGCCTCCAGTCATCGTAAATTCCAAAACCGACTATTTTACCATCCCATGCCAGCTGCTTTCCCCTGTGGATTGTACCACAGTGAAAGCAAATGCACCACCACTTATCACCAAGGAGACCGCCTCCTGGAGAAAGTCCTGGTGGAAGTAATTAATCCTCAGAGTGCTTTCACCCAAAATGTGCATCCATGACACTAAATCCTTCTTAAGCATGCTAATTCCACCCATGGAAAAAAATTTTCTTTCCAGACTTTGCACCCCGACACAGCTGACACCTGTGTACCGGAAGCGGGAGTCCTGTGGCTCCGAAATCACCATGATGACCAGCGTCGCCGGCCTCCAGTCTGCCAACGGAAGTCCGCTGCCCACCATGGCCATTACCAGTATCGGAAGAAAGGCCTCGCTCACCCCAGTTACCAAGACGTACAATTCAACGGCTGAAAGCGGCGTTTCAATGCTTTAATGCCCGGTGGCTATTTAATTGTAATCCAAAATCATTAACATTTTAGTATTTTTGCATGTAAGAGTCGAATGACCAGCGCAATTCCTAATTGCCTTACGGTGTAGGATCAAAAGTCGTTGTTTTACCTGGTAAATGTTAAATTCGTGTTGTCAAGAGATACGAAACTGCTTGTCATCCATAGCTCATTGTTGTCCACTGCGGCGTAAGAGAAAAACACTCATGATTACACTAATTGAACGACCTTCAAAAGCAAATGCAGTGGACTGTGAAAAACCAGTTTACTACAACCGACTGGTCAGTCGGTGGGGGAATGATTTTCGCTTACATAACGTACTTACCGTATACAATAGCTTAGGAAGATTGCGTGTAGGCTCATCCGTTCGCTCACAGTGTAGCATTTAACTTTCTCCACTTTCTCCGCGCTGTCTGCCTCCTCTCCTCCGAATCAATCCTTTCTGCACCAGCGTGCAGAAAGAAACGAAGGCTGCACAGCTCTCCCTTTTTCTTTGAAACTTTATCAAAGGTAAGCACGACTTGATTTGTAATTTAGCCAAATGGAATGCGGGCTCAGCACAGCTTTAAATTTAGCAATGTAGTTAGATCATGCCTCTTTGTTTCCTGATAAATGCCAGTACAATTTAAAAGCCCGCGTAAGCATTCAAAAACTACTACAATACTTTTAGGACAGGAGTGTGAGATTAATCCAGCCTTTGATGTAAACATGAAACGAGTTCCTAGAATTTTCCCAATAGGTGTGAACTTTCTCTCGGGTTCAAGGCAAGCCCATGATCGAATCTCAAGCTCTAGTTCGACTCCCGGATGTCAGAACATCGGGACCGATGAATCTGCAGTATCTCTATCTGGCATTGACATTTGTTTAGAAGTGTGACATGAGCTGAGGGGTGGATTTTGTTCAAAAAGTATTGCTTGCAAAGGATAAAACCCATTGCTCCTTGGATGCAACACTACAGAGCGGTGAATGTGCCAAAAATTATGGTAATACAAAACAATACTCATTGCGATTTTTTAGTACCTTTACGCTGACAGATAAGGAGGTTTGACCATGAATTTTACTAGCTTAACGACATTTTATCCAATCAGCGTCTCAATTACTTGTAATTCTCAACTCAATCTTGTGTATTTGTTCATTCCTTTGTTAATGGTGCTCATTCTATTATGGTGTGGGCGGAAAAAAGTTTCCAACTTACATTACAATATAATGCTCCGTCCTCAGCCTTGAAGCTGATATGTGCGTGTTGTAAGTTGGTTGCATGTCGACGAGGATTGACTTAAATCCTAAAAAGTTTCCAACTTACATTACAATATAATGCTCCGTCCTCAGCCTTGAAGCTGATATGTGCGTGTTGTAAGTTGGTTGCATGTCGACGAGGATTGACTTCAATCCGTGTGAAAGAAATTACATGTTAACTATAATAATCCGAAGAAGGGCTAATGCCTAATATGTCTCGCTGGACTGCTTGATTTAAGGCTGGAGTAAAGGCCGATATGCATGTAACTTTTTTGAGAACAAGAAATAATAAAGTACTAATGCGTTGGTGCTATTACATAAATTCATGTATGGGTATCAACTCCGCAAGTTAACAATCCTTTCGAAAAAAAGGCAATATTGTAAGTGGTCCAACAGAATTCAAGTTCCTTATCGAAAAAAGCACAGTTGTTTTCAAAACAAGTTTTTACTTTGCTAGTTGTAGAATATGTCATCTTAGTGTCTGTTCGGACCACGAGTGACCGAAAGTTGCAAAATTAGTTTGAAATTCCGCAGGGAGATCCAGGATAAATTGCGCAAAAATTTTTTAAATTAGGACCAACACATGCATGAAATCATCTTGACAGTAGCTGATCATATGCACCCAGCATTGGACTGACCAAAAGGAAGAAGAGGATGTGGCCTGGAGAAAAGAGAAGGATTCGTATTTTCGTTTTCAAAAGTTAAACCAAACACTGTTTCACGACGTCATAAAAATGGTGACAGGAAGTTAGACAAGGGAGGGCGGCCCACACAACTTCATTTGAAACAAGTTTCAAAAATACCCTGGGAACGGGACCGGAATACGACAAAAAAAACTATGCCAACTCGTCCTGACGGCTGAAAATAATGTTGTTTGAATTGCTAATGGGGTTGTGAGATGGTGGAAACTGGGACTCGTGTGTAAAGAATAGTAAAGAATTTTTTCATGAAGCCGGGTGCCCTTTCAGATGACGGAGGCAACGTGTTTCTAGAGAGGTGACATTTTCCAGCCGGTGCGGTGGCTTGTAAAACAACAGGACGGAAAAGATGGAGAAGAGAGGGAAAGGCTGGAAAGGAAAGGTCGTATAACGAAATAATAAATTGAGAAACGAAGAAATTGGATACTTTTTCCCACTGAAAATTGCATTTACTCCAATTCTAGGTAAAGCCAGTTTGGTACGCAAATAAGTAGTTGAGGATTCAATCTCGTCCTCTTGAGAACAAAAGCAATAAGTTGGCAAAGTACAGGGTCTGACTGAAGTTTTCGTGTACATATAAACTTTGAAATTCGAAGCTTCACAACCCACCTATTACAAAAACTGCTAAAAGAGAGTAAAGTCCCTTTTAGGCTCCTGGGAGTTTAGTTAGGGCTAAAACGTCCATGGGTATCGGACTAGGAATCAAAGATTGTGAAAGAACAAGAAACTATCGGGAAAAGAAAAATGGATGGGGTCTTCGGGGAGAATTAAGTCAATGGAATGTTTCGACCAGGATAATAGGCATTTGTAGAGAGAATAAATCTAGTTTTGGTTTTTTGTTAAGAAAGGAAAAATTTCATCAACCCTTGCTGTGGGTACTTTAAGGCAAGCCTTGAGTTTATTCAGCTTTCCAAAAATCAACAATATACAATCACAGTTTGTAATGACCAGGTCAAGGATTAAAAAGGTACCTCAGATCTCTCCTCTTGTAGCCCTAATTAAAAACTTATTGCTTGGAAATCCAAAAAGGAGTAAAAAAGATTGAGAAAAACTAAAAAGTTGGTCATGGAGAGACAAGCTACTTGGTATATTTAATGGCACCAGCCCATGCACCCGTAATTACCATGACATATTAACAATCACCTGCTTCAACAATCGCTTATTAAGTTAATTACTGCAAAATTTCGAATCCAGTATGATTAAAGCTCATTAACGGAATTAGAATTGTGGGCATGTGGGGATGATTGCCATGGAAGGGGAAAATTGCAGGTGTTTGGTGCATATTCATGAAGCTCTCGTCAACGATATAGTCGTCTGCAGCCGGGACTTCTTCGCCATCTTGCTCGGACCTCAAAGAGCCGGTGCAGCACTTGCATTCATGGAGGGGGCTGCCGTAATACCCTTGGGGACAGGAGCAAACGGGGGTTCGTTGCCTCACTCGGCAAAGGGCGTTACGTCCACAAGCCCCTGTGCAGGGGTCTTGACACTTGTACCTGATACAGGCCCTGTCGAAGGCACAGTCACCGTCGTATTGGCACTCCGGTCTGCAGTTTGGGGGTCGTCCTACCATGCCAGTGCGGCAGGAGCATGCAACCACACCGCGGGTGATCTGGCACTCGCTGTAGGGGCCGCATACCGAGCAGCCTGAACTACCGGAGCCTGAGGAGCTCGATCCTTGACCTCCTGTTGGTCGGGAGGGAGGAGGAGGTCTGGAAGTGGGCATTGAAGGCTGACTTTGTGAATTTTCCGGTCTGTTGGTCTGACCGCCTGAGGGGGGTTCTTTGTAGCAGTTTCCATTGGAGTTGTAAGGGTAGCCCTGCTTGCAGACGCAGGTAGGCTTGTGGTTTCGAACAAAGCATTCTTGGTTGATGCCACAGACCCCTTGGAACTTGCAAGGGTCGATGCATCTGCCGTTAAGGCATCCCTTAGCGTTGGCGCATTGCTCATCGATGCTGCAGCGCTCCCCCTGCTGGCAACCTGCGTAAGGATCGCCGACGAAGCCTTGGGCGCAGGCGCATTGTGCGTTTCGGATTGGTGGACGGATCTTTTCCGAGTCTGGTTGGATGCATATTGCATTCTCGCCGCATGGAAGAGGGTAGCAGGGGACGTTTTTCTCTACGGAGAGTAACATTCAAGATTGCCAACGTTGTTATGGTGATAGTTGATTTTGAGTCATGCCTACTTGGCATAGCAATTTTGAATGTTTGAATAAAAAAAGTACCTTTGTTATTGCCTTGACATTTCTCATAAGGGTCTCCCTTCGTGTTCTGAGGGCACACGCAACTAGGCGAATGGTTCTTCACCACGCAAGCTGCCCCTGGACCACAGCCAGCGTCGTAAATCATACAAGGGTCCACACAAGTCCTGTTCCCGGCAAAACAAACTTGGTCGTTTGGACACTCCGAAGTTTTGGTACATCCCAGGCTGCAGCTGATCAACGGGTCACCAAGTAACGGTTGAGGGCAGCGACACAAAGCGTTGCCTCGGTGAGGCACGCATTCGGCATTTTTCCCGCATGGATTTGGGTTGCAAGGATTGAATTCTGACTGAGGTTCATCTGAAATCAGACAGAATTAAAAAGTTAAATGCTTGAATTTTGCACAATTAATAGGCAAATACTCAAAAACTCACCGTAAGGGTAACACTGCCTCGCAGGGTCGCCAGAATAACCGCTTTTGCAACTACACCTGTAGCTGTGAGTTTGCGGCTTGCAAACAGCATTCAACCCACATCGGTTGTTGGACCCAGTACAAGGGTCCTGGCACCTTCCACTAATACACATCTGTGTCTTGACACAATCCTGATGGCTGGAACAGACCTTCGGCCCACATCCAATGTACGGATTCCCAGTAAACTCCGGCATGCAAGTGCAAACAGCTGACCCGTTTCTCGTATCCCTGCAAATCGTATTCGGACCGCAAGGTGACGCCCTGCACGGGCTCTGCGCCACCGGACTTGCCGTTGCATCCTCCCTATCCCTGAAACAGGCCGTGTAAGGGTCCCCTTTATCGTATCCGGGTCGGCATCTGCACGTTGCTCTTCCATTGCTAGCGATGTAGCACCCGGCATTGTGACCACAACTAATGGCCTCACACGAGTCGCGGCTCTTGCCACTGTTACCACTGGCGGAATTCACAATCTTCACAAAGTCTGACCCCACGGGTCGACACTCATCAAACGGATCACCAGCCAAGCCAGGGCTGCAGTAACACACAGGGTTGCGGTTCACCACCCGGCATCCAGCATTCCTTCCACATATACCAGCATCACAAGGATTGGCGCAGAACCCTTCAACGCACGCCAGATCATCGCTACAGTCCCTACTAGACCCACAGGCCCTTGCTCTACAATCAGGGGGGCTTCCGACATACCCCTCTTTGCAGACACAGGTCAAGAGCTTCCCATCAGTCTTACACAGTCCATTGGGTCCACACGGCGCCCCCGAGCAGGGGTTCGATGCCGGGCTCGCCGTCGAGGGCGAAGTGGGGGACGGACTCACCCCCAGGGGTCGGCATTCCGTATGTGGGTCCCCAGTCATGAACGAGGGGCAGGAACACGTCGGAATGTGGTTTACAGTAGTACATTCAGCCTTCACCCCACAGAGGTCAATGCACGGGTCGATGCACACCCCCTTAGAGCATTTCAAATTCGAAGGGCACTCCTGATTCCTCTGGCAGTAGATCTCCTCCGGAGGAGAGTTCGGAGCCTCAGAGGTCTCACTCAAAGGACTATCCTCCGGCTCCTCCAAACTGGTCACGTTGAATTCGATGTATCGCACCGTGTTATTGTATCCCGCTGTAC
>VRMD01000604.1:0-23922 GCA_009872375.1 Sminthurides bifidus | reverse complement strand
TAAGTAACTGTAACCTTTGACGTCAAGGTTTAGAATTTTTAGAAGTAATAGTTTTGGCCTACCTTGGTGCATCGCAGCTTGTTTAAATCTCTGGTCGGTGTTTTTCTAATCCCCCACTATTTTCTACCTTAGCGAATCTATTTATCATTTAATGATTCCCCTATCAAACTTATGCAGTTCACAAGGACATGTTAAAGCCCTTTCATTGACTTATTGACATTGGTATTCAGCCTACTGAGAGGATTCCCCATAGGTGGAATACGAGCCCGGTATTGTTTACCTTATCAGATACTGTTTTTGCGACTAAAATGAGGCTCAGCTTCCCATGAAGATTAGGCTGGTGCCGTGTCCCTAACGGCATCTGAGTGAATTGACACACAGATTTCATAGGATTGCGTCGAACAGAGACGGTAAACGCACGTGAGGTTAAAATCTGCGGCATAGAGAATCTACGCTTAATAATTTACAAATGAGAGGATTTGTAAGCCCAAGGAGACATTTTCCCGAAAACAATAGCTCGTGAAGTAAAAGGTCTAAGGGAAGAACTACGTCATCTTTCGGCTGAAAATGCTCTTGATTGTAGCCTGATTAAGGATGCATGACAGTTTATTCCTCCGACCTGGATGATGCAATTTCACGTAGTATTTCACTGATTGTCAGGGGACATAAGGAGTGATAAAAACGATAAGCGGAAAGATCGAAAATCCGTAAAGCTCCTTTGTCACCAGTGTCATTCGATTCTACCTCTGCCACAGGTACCAAAGGTGTGTCGCGTCCGAAGTTCTAACCCGAAAATTGATTGAAACGGGCAAGATGGCTGACAAAAAAGTGGTCAATACCGACACCAAAGTGGAGACCAAGGAGACCATCAATGACGATGTAAGTAATTTTTTCCTCTTGTTGCATGGACACAGTCCTGATTTTGCTTCAAGGGGATACAGGACTCAAGTACCTGTAAAGGCACGACTTTTGGGATTGTACGGCTGATTTCGTTTCAGGGATCTAAAGTCACGACGATAACTACGACCACAGTGGATACTTTTGAAGATGGTTCCACCAGCACGAAAACAAGGATCCAGACCATCACCGAAGGGGTCAAGCCTGCGGATGGAGGGCCTGGAGTTACCACGTACAAGGGACAGGAGGACATCGAGAATGCGAAGAATAACGCTATTAAGGTTTGTGGGCGGTCCTCATGCGATTTTTTATGTCTGTTAACACAAGGTTATTGGCATGAGGTTGAAAAAATTCTGAAGGGCTGAATTGTTGCGAGGTTTAAAAGAGATCAAGGTTACGAAGGGATCAAATTTTATCTAACGGTAGTTTTTAATGGAGTATGTATATGATAATTGTTCTAATAATAGGCTGAAGTCACCTCCAGCAAGGCGTTTTTGGAATCTGCTCTCAAGGCACACAACGTATACAGGGAAAAGCATGGACAGAAGCCATTAAAGCTCGACGATAACGTAAGTTGATTCTATAATGTTTAGCCATCTGTCATTGAATTACCTGGACGCTTGTTAGCAATGCGATGGCGGGATTGTGTGCATTAGATAGATGATGGATGCATGCAAAATATGCTGATGTACATATGTGAGAAAAAGCTTTCAACTTGACTTTGTTCTGTAGCTCTGCAAAGTAGCCCAAGGTTGGGCAAACAAGATGGCGAAAGACGATGACATGTCACACAGTAGTAACGGCTATGGCGAGAACGTTTTCTGGACCAGTCGGAAGGAAGTTGATGGACAGTCCGTTGTAGACAGTTGGTACAAGGAAGTGAAGGATTACGACTTTGACAAAGGAGATCATCAGCCTGGAACTGGTGAGTGATTTAGCTGGAAGTTATTCAAAGGTTTTGATACTGCTTTATCGAAGGACTGACGTTCCTTAAGGTTGAAAGGATTGAGAACAGAGATTAACAGCTTGTTGTTCCTTTCAGGTCACTTCGCCCAAGTCGTGTGGAAATCCTCTGAAAAACTTGGAATCGCATATGCCAGTTCTTAAATCTGGTACTTATGTCTGTGCAAACTATGACCCTGCGGGCAATTTCATTGGGCAATTTAAAACTAATGTGTTTCCTCCCAAGTAAATTTTGTGATTGGTGCCTTATGCTTGCGGCTACAGCCGTTTCTTCGCTGCTTTCAGCTTTTTAATTTATTGATATTGGAAATAAAATAAAAGTGTGCCTAAAAATCGTTTCGTATTGAATTCAAAATGGAAAATGTTAGAATAATAGCAACTGAACATAATAAGCAGTCACCTGACGGACAATACCAAGGTCAAAACACCAGCTCCTTTGAAGTGTATCTTCAGAGCACCCATAGAAGCAGATCATTTATTCCAGATCGTTGTTCTCTTTGCCAGGCTTCTTACGCTTGGGCTTCTGTTGCCTCTTCTTGGGTGCAGGCGCCGGCGTAGTGGTCGGCTTCTCAGTTGGCTCGTCTTCCTCGGACTCGTCGTCGTCAGCTTCCTTAGCCGCAGGAGTCGTCGAAGTAGAGGTTGATGAAGTTGTCGTTGTCGATTCAGTGGTGGAAGACGGCGATGTAGTTGTGCTAGTAGTGGTAGTTGGTTCCGTAGTTGTAGTTGTCGATGAAGTAGTTGACTCAGTAGATTTCGATGTTGTCGTTGTTGGAGTGGTGGTGGTTGTGGTTGAAGTAGTAGTAGTTTCAGGAGTCGTTGACGTCGTTGTTGGACTCGTTGCCGTAGTCGTCGTCGTTGTAGAAGCAGTGGTTGTAGTTGTTGGAGGGGTAGTAGAGGTGGTCGTTGTAGTAAGCCGTAGACGTCGTCGTTACGGGAGTTGTAGTCGTCGTTGTCGTTGAAGTGGTTGCAGGAGTTGTAGTTGTAGTGGTCGTTGAAGCCGTTGTCGTACTAGATTCTGTTGTAGAGGTCGCAGCTGTACTCGAAGCACGATTGTTCTGGAACGGACAAATGAACGGCACGCTGGCTTCCGTTGTTGCAGATGGTTCTGAACAAATGATACGAGGCATACTGGTCGTTGTAGTGGTTGTAGTTGTTGCTGGAGTGGTTGTCGTCGTAGTTGTAGTTGTACCTGCAGAAAACATAGGATATTAATCACTTTATTCTCGTACAATCACCGTTTCCATAGCAACTGACACTTACTTAGAGGAATAGCTTCGCAACGTTTCATATTTCTGGAGATGCAAGTGCATTTCTTCCCCCCTGAGGTAGTTACGCGCACGTTCCTTTGTCTTCCCTTACCTCGTTCGCTATTTCGGTTAGTGCATGCTCGATCACCTGTCAAAAAATTTATGGCTCGAAGTTAGTAATTACCTTCCAATCATTTTTAGATATTATGTTCAGCAGTCATCATCATATCGTTAATGAACACTTACGCTCTATGGTAACAGGTTCGTCATCCTCTTCATTGTCCTCATCCTCCAGATCACAAGGTCGTGATTTTGATTTCTTTTCTCCTGATTCAGACGAATCTGAAGAGTCGGAACTGCTGTCACTGTCACTACCGGAACCACTTCCTTTGCCGCTGGGCTGACAACTCTGTTGTTTCTTTTTCTTTCCTTTTTTACTTTCCACTTCCGTCAAGCATGCTAGCATTACAATAGCAATTATGAAAATTGCTAGGAAAGATTTTTTCTTCATGATCAAATCTAAATTAATTCTACCAAGTCTTTGTATAATTCTTTCTCCTTCAAGATTAAGCTTCGCCTGATTGCTGAAGACGGTAAATTGCGATTTCTTTGCCAAAATCCCGGACTCAAAGCTTCTGAGCACACTGCAAAACTGACTGAGTGCAATGAGAGGAAACTGAGTTTTATCATTTCCTAATTAGTCCTCGAAATGACTGATGTCCATAAATAGTCTCATAAAAAATGATACTGACCAAGTCATCATACCCTTCTATTTCCATTACCGACTTTGGATACCAAGTTGTATTCGCCTTCTGCGTCATCGCTGGACAACTTGTCATGCAACACACGGTTTTTAACCTTAACTTTTCAATAATGAGACTGCTGGTAAATCCATTTGCTATTGCTAAAAGAATACAGTCCACGTCTAGTGTCCAGGCATACTTGCAGTTTCTCAAGTGGTTCGAGAGCCATCACAAAATGTTTCTTTGCCGGATTCGAATCTTGATGATCTTCCAAGGACTTTCATTCATCAGCTTCTCAGAACCCAGAGAATTTCAAGTGGTTTATACAAAAACTTTCCTGTTTTTATTCAGACCTGTCTAATTTTCTTCTTGAGTCATCCCAAGTAACAATTCAAGGTTCCAGAAAGAGCATAGTCTGCCATCATCTTGACGGTCACAATCTTTTCAACAAGAGTCTGTGATTACTCCTTTTCGGATGTCCCTTTCTATCTTTGATAATAAATAATCAACAATCTCCCTGCTGCTCCAAGAGTGGATCAAAAGCATCAGTGCAAAGTTGCGATAGTCGCACACGATCTTTTGCATTAGGATATTCTTTTATATTGAAAGTACAAGTTTTGCACCAAAATATTGGGAAAAGGTGAGAGCATTGAAACTATAATCAGTCCAATCACGTGTTTGATTGCTCTAAACAATCAACGTGATAAAAAGTGTCTGTAATTCAATCTCTTTTCGTGGTCAATTGTCTGGTTCAGATAATTTGTACCTACCAGTTGAACTTCAGAGCAAGACACGGGTGCCTTACAACCTACTAATTCAGGCAGAATGTGTACCGCCCGTTCAAGAATCAATCTGCATTTTGCTAGCATTTCACCTCGATATTTTTTTAGCTTATTGGAAAAACTAGCTCCAAATTGCAAAGCACCGCAAAAAAAACTCAGAACATGAGAGGTATTACCGAATATCAATTAAAAAGTTTGGAGTAAAGGTCATGGAAATGCGAGATAAATCAACTGCTTGGAATCATGTAGCCGTGGCTACGGACCCTATGGCTTTTAGAAGGAAGTCGCAACAGTACTTTTTGCAACTGCTACTGTAGTTGACCTCACCTGGGGCTAATTGGTTGACAGGACTACTTGAAATCTCAATTTGATGCACCGCCATACATGTTTGCAACAGTAGCGAAATTCATGAAAAAAACTTGCTCAGAACAAGTTCTTTGTGGCTGTGGTCCGGGAATCGAATCCGAACGTCGTGTTTAAGTTTTTCTTATGTATGAAATGTGATTACGATGCTCATGCTTTAAAATTACTTTTGTTCATCAATCTTGATCATGAATTTTTGAGAAACAAGTCAGAGTTCTTGTGTCTTCTGGTCAGCATGGCGGAGTCAAATTGTAAGGCTGTGTTAGAGCTCTATAGCTCCTGTCCATCAAGTTGCATCAAGGGCAAAACAATGACAATCAACCTTGTTTGCTCTCAACGTTTTCAGGTTTCTGGGCAGAATTGAGCAAAGGTGGGAAGTTGCTGAGAATTACGCAAATGATGGATCCAGTAGGGTAAATTATACCTGTTGTTTGTCTTGTAAAACACGGGGTTTTTGCCAAGCTTTTACAGATTCTGAGATACTGTGAAGCCGACAAGATCTCCAACCTGTCTTGTACCAGCTTCAAGCTTCAATTCTCTCAGCGTCTATTTACCGTTAAAGCATATCTCCTGGCCACTATGCGGGAATTGCAAGTTGGTGGCTTATCTTTCTGCAAGTTTGCAATTCATATAAAAGCTAGTGATGAGTCTTGGTGGACTGTGCAGATGCAAATTCATTCCTCCTGCGGATGCTAACAAGCAAAGAGACTGAAATTGATCTTTATAGTGCAGGTTCAGATTGCTTCTTCTCCTCTCTATTGTAGTATTGTTAGCACCTGAGTTGTTTCTACTCCCTGGCTTTGAGACGATAGATCCCGTTGTGCCAGGTCGGTAAGAGTAGCACTTTCCTGCAAAATTATTAATCAAAAACAATTACTCCTCTGCTGCTGACAGGTAATTCACGTGTGGGTTGGCGTGTTCCAGACAGAGAGCTTTGTTTACAGGTGGAAAAGTGACAGAGATAAAGAATTGAATACTAAATCAAAACAAGCTTCTCTTATAGTTAGGCCGGATGAGACGAGACGCTGGAGCTTTGATAACAGTGAACGCTAAAGGAAGATCTAAGCGTATGTACGACTTTTTATTGTCCTAATAATATTGTTCTATCCTTTGGCACTTTGAGGGAAAGTGACCCGATCATCCGTTATCTCTGTCGGCAAAAGATTACTTCAAGGATAGACAAATAATCTATGGAATTGTCAACTGGTGAAGAACAGTTGCTTCAAAGTTTTAGCTTCACAAGGAACATGAAGGATCGTGGTCATTGATATCCTCCTGCGTTACTGAACTACAGGGCTCCCTTTCTCTTTTGCAGACCCTGTGTTTTTGGCTTTCCCTTTGTGAATAAGCCAAGTTGGAACAGAAGTGAAAATGGCGAATGAAGTCAAAGTTGGTAAAGTTCAAAAGTTGGTCAAGGTCGGTGTGGACGAGGAGTACAGTTCCCAGTTTAAATCCACGTAAGTTTTGAATGGCTAGTCATGCTCTCATGCTTGATTGCTCAGGCCAGGTGTATCATCAGAACAATTGACTGTTTTCAGTAAGATCGAAGACCCAGAATTGGAATCGGACTTTTATTATGGGCTGTTTCCGGAGGGATTCCTCCTGGGTGCTGCCACCTCTGCCACGCAGGTCGAAGGCGGGTACAATGCCGACGGTGAGCTCTCATATCAAAGATGAATATATGATAAAGAAGGACTATGATTCATATGATTAAGAAGGAGTAAACGAGTGAATTTTAGCATTTAATCAACGCTTCTCCTCTTTGATTACAGGTAAAGGCGAGAGCATGTGGGACTACGTAGCACGAACGATGCCGGAAGTGATCGAGGATGGTTCGAATGCTAACGAGGGATGTGATTCCTACAACAGATGGAAGGATGATGTGCAGATTCTCAAGGAGATGAACGTAAGACTTTTCTGACGGCTCTGACTCGGCTAAATGTTAAGCACATCCATGAAACAAAAAAAGAAAAAGGGCATTTTCATCTTATTTTTGCAGGCAAACGTCTACAGATTTTCAATCAACTGGACACGTATACTGCCCACCGGCGAGCCTGACAATGTAAACCAGGCTGGCATAGACTACTACAATAATTTGATTGACAGCCTCCTTGCTAACGGGATCGAGCCTGTTGTCACCTTGTATCATTGGGATGTGCCTCAAGTCTTGCTTGAGAAAGTGTACTTGTTGGATGAAAAGATCGTAGACTACTTCCTCCATCTGGCTCGGGTGTGCTTCAAAAGTTTTGCTGACCGGGTCAAGTACTGGATCACCATCAATGAGCCTTGGTATGGGCTATACTCTTTTGATTTTGAGGCATCATGTGCAAAAACATGCTATGACCTGATTGTATCAGTGGCCTTATCCTGATCATCTACAGGCTCCATGGCTGCGCAGGCTTTGACCTTGGGCTCTTCCCTCCGTTCATCAAAGAACCAAAATCCGCTTACATTGCCATTCACAATCTTCTCAAGTCCCATGCAGCAATCTACCGTCTTTACGAGAAAGAGTACAGGTCCAAATATAGCGGGAAAATCGGTTTGAGTTTTGATTCTTGGGGGTTTGAGCCCATGGACCCGGAGAATGAGGAGGATCGTCTTGCTTGTGAGAGACAGCTTAATTTCAAGGTATTAAGTTTGCCATTTTTGAAACTGAGTGTTTTTTTGCAATGATAACAGCAGTATCAATTTTTCTTTGGTTTCAGGTCGGGCTAATTGTAGATCCGTTAGTAACTGGAGATTATCCAGCAGAAATTCGGGAAACCATCGAAAGGAAGGCGAAAGAAAAGGGGGTTGAATCATGGCTTCCAACATTTGATGCTGAATGGTCCAAGAAACTCAAAGGTAAATCAAGAATAAGACTAGATTCCTTGGATTTCTGTTCATTACAAAGATAACACTCGTTTTCTCTAAACCTGCTATGCTTTTCTCTGTGCTGAGAACCTCTAATGTACTGGTTCCCATAGGCTCCTTCGACTACCTCGGTCTCAACCATTACACATGTGAAATGGTCACTACGCCCGAAAGGGCCCCACCTGACACCACACGAGTCCTCTTCTCTATTGACCCTGAGTGCGGCCTCCATGCCGATTCAGGCAATTTCGCTTTCCATAAGGCGGACTGGGTAACGGGGAAATCCTGGTGGATGAAATATACCCCCTGGGCTCTTCGACCACTTCTTCGAAGACTCAAAGAAAAATACGGGAATCTACCAATCATGATTACGGAAAACGGCTGGAGTGATGAGAAAGAAACGGTGGATGATCCAAACAGACTTAATTGCTTTAAAGCTTACTTGAATGAATTGCTCAAGGCTGTTGTAATCGATGGTTGCAATATTATCGGTTATTGTGCTTGGACTCTACTAGATTGTTGGGAGTGGAACGCTGGACATTCGTAAGTTCCATCGATACAAGCAATTCAGTGGCCCAACCTCCCACTAAAAATAGCTCGGTTTTTAATACAATGGTTTTATTTTTACATTTACTTCAGAGTTTCCTTCGGACTACACCACGTGGACTTAAAGGACCCTAACAGAAAACGCAGTCCCCGGCTTTCCGCAAAATACCTGTCTGAGGTGTACAAGAATCGAGGTTTCATAAAGCAGTCCAAGCAATAGAACAGCCCTTTTCTCTTTATTGAGTCATCATAAGAATGTTCACCGTGGAATCAAATATGATTTTGCATATGGTCAATACCACCATCTTGTCAATGTAATAAAAGTTCCCAACGGATACTCGGAGCAGTCGCATTGACTTCAGTGTCTTTCTACTAACTGCGGATCCATGCCCTACAGCTGATTTCCATCCCCACATCAGAGCCTTGGACTTATGATTTACCTCAGCCATTTGTGTAAATACCAATATCATAAAAGTCATGCATACAAAACCAAGCATTCCGCAGATTACGCCCACAGGACCACCTATTCGGATACAGCAACAAGCCCCGCATACCGCAATTAGTATTGCCAACGTCTCAAGAGAAGAGATAAACATTCCGAAAGAGCTCGTGAACTCTGTAACGGTACATTCCAACATGCGATAAATCCGAAATCGGGTATCGGCCATTCGAAAAGATGTGTGAGTTCTGTATCTGTACCCAAAGTCAGACCCGGCTCGTGACCTCATTACTACAGGTCGTTCGAAAAGGGATATCTCCGACACAACTGCTTTCACAGGCATAATAGTCATGATGATCAGACTTGCAGAGAATGATGCAACGCACCACATGTAAGTCATGTTGTATGCTGCAAAGACGGTGTTAAGCCATCGGAGAAGAAAGCGGTGACAAGGACTCATGTGATTGACTCCATAGGATGGAGGACACCTGTCCCGGAAATTCTGGAAATGCGAAGGCAAAGGCGGTCAGCAGGGAACAGTTCCCCATGAAACTTACGCCGAAACCGAGGACGATCAATTCACAAAGACGAGCCTCCTTGCTCCGGAGGGGTGGTAGGATGGCACTTGTGTCTAAAAACAATAAGAAAGTCTCTTTAATCTGCAATTATGGTTACGTTAGAAGCATTTAATTGCGCTGTAATAGGCACCTTGTAGGTATTTCATGAATCTTATGAGCCTGCTGGTAAAATGACACATTTCCTCCCAATACAAAATGAGATTTCCATGCACGAGTACCACAGCCAGGTACATGAATATGAGGAACGAGGCTTGAATTCGTTGCAAAACGTCATCAGTTCCGTAAGCTAGCTGTGCACATCGGATGAGAAAGAAAATCAAGTATAAAAAGTTTATCACTTCGTGAATGATCCACGCAGTTAGTGTCACTCTTGACCGAGCGATTCGGGGACCAGTGCGAGGGATTTTCCACGTAAATGGGTGAAAGGCAAAGATGGCGCCTAGGGTCACGTATTTCCGGAGAATTCTCACAGTCTTGTTCGTGAGAAAAATGTCGTTTGTCTGTTCCATTGTAATAATGCTAGAAATCCAGTGGATTTTCGACAGAGTTCGACAAATGGGAACGAAGAATTGTCGTGGGACTAGTCCAGTCTTTCAAATTCTAGCATGTAAACCTAATTTTTAAGGGCAGGTTGGTAACTCTCAGACGACCGATTGATGACTACCAGGTGACAGGAGTCTACTTTTAATTCCTGTGTATGGTTCACCATCAATGATCGTGTAGTCGTTACATTCATCCATTTGTTACCACTGCAAGATTGATTGCTTTTACAGGAACAAAAACAAGAATTAAAGGACGTGCTTACAGAGAACTGTGTCGACAAAGGGCAATTATGAAGTCACAGAACCTTCAGCCTTGAACACCTTATCGATGTGACAAAAAACTTCCTGCTGATACAATCAGAGGTCTAATAGAGGGCACTATTTCCCGAAAACCACCATTGTTTTTATCCTACTGACTTCGACTGAAACCTTTTCCTAAAGGTCAATAATTCGAAATTACTAGAAAATAACTTCATATAACAAGGACTGAAATTTGGAGCAAGGAAGAACATTTATAAGATCTGTTTTATAAGATCTGCGATGTGAATCCCAACTCTCAGGTACTTGCTAACAAACCGTGAATTTATGTTTCGCCGATTTATGTATCAATAACAAAATGATATCATCATGCACTGGTAAAATTAAAAACAACCCATAGAATTTATAGGTCATCATCATCATCATCTCATGGTATTTACAAAATATTTTTCATTCTGTTGCAACCAAAACATTTACCACTCCATCAATAATCACTTTGCACATTACCAACACCACAATTTTATCAATGAAGAAAAAGTTACCAACATACACCCTGAGAGGAGGCAGTGATCTCACTGCTCTTCCCCAATACTTGACGTATGATCCATGCCCCGGCCCCTTGCGCAGGTACTGATCCTTCAAATCAGACTTCCAACTTTGTAACAAGTCTTACAGATTTTTGCTGAATTTGCGCCAAAAATGAGTAGAACACAATCAAAAAGAAAACCGCAATCAGACTTAAAGCTATTGAAATCAAGCCTAATAGCCCACCTATACGTGCAAAGCAATAGACGCCGAAAATGGCGATGAACATCATCGCCACCTGGATGCCTGCAATGGCACCTGCAAACATGTTCACCCCCTCCTTCACCAGGTAGTGCATTTGCTTATAAATTGAAAACTTGGTACGGCACTTCCTCATTGAGTTGGAAGTTAACGGGATTTGTTGTTTCTCCGCCCCCTTTCCACCGGATGCCCTTCCAGTCCTGCATCTTGGAAGCTGTAGCTGCTCTAATACGGAAATCAGGGAAAGTGACAGGATGAATGCCGCAGTTGCTAGGATCGTTGATTGGAGCCACATGACACATTGAATATGCATGATTAATCCGCCATTGAGGAGATGCTTGAGTAATTTGAAGGAGAATTTTTCTCTATCGTACTCCAAATGGAGGAGGGAGGAAGTGAAGTATTCCGGCGAATCGGGAAACAGGAATGCAAGCAACGTTAGAAGGCTGCAGGCGCCGAAGAAAGCTGCGCAAATGAGCATCGAGATCCATTCGCATATCTTGGCTTTGAAGGACTTGGTTGTTTGTGGAGATGTGAACTTTTCTGTGGAGTTGAAAATAATTCGCCATTACAGAATGCCATGACAGAGGCTTGGATTGCTAAAAGTCACGTCAATTTGGCGTAACAAAGATCGAGAACAGGCATGAGCTCTGTAACCTTACCTTGCAGAGCTTCCACAAATGTCAAGACTTGGCGTATAAAGGACGAAAATTGGAAACGGTTTAGAATTATCGTTGCATGGACTACAGCAAACGAGGAGTAAATTGCTCCCACATAAGCCAGTTGAACAAATCGTAGCAAGGGGGCACCTGTACTCAGGAACTGAACGATTCTAAAGAATACCCAAAGTAATTGTGCAAATGTGACTATTTCGGTAATGATCCAAAAATACCGGTCTATTTTCGAGAGTTGACCTTTCGAAGCTCTAAACTCCCATAGATAAGGATGGGCCCTGCAAAACCGACCTAGTTGAAACACCCATCGGTAAAATTTCACTGTTCGATTTGTCACAAATATCTCACTAGGATTCGACGATGATCGCAGAGCGTTTCTCAGGTACATATTGGTCAGTTCAATGGACTCTGCCATTTTTAGAAGCTTCGCGAACAGGAACACCTCCAAATTTTCAAAAATCATAGATGCTTTCAGCATGCAGGCAAATACCATACTGTGGCAGGTTCTGTACTTCGTTTGCTTACAAGGACTGATGATTGAACAACGTAATTGCTCAAACATTGCTTGTGCAAAAGATAGATTGGAGACGATGAGAAGTAAGCTGAAGAGGTAAGTATTAATCTCCCTTGGGTGACAAGCATGTTCTCCACAACAATTTCGAGCAGGAACAAAGCCCTAAAATGAAGAGCTCCGAGAAGGAAAACTTCAGGAACAACATTTACACAGAGTTATTACAGTGCAGATAGTCGATAATTTTGTAAGAGATTTTCTCAAGCAGGACTTCTCAATGCCAAATCGTTAACAACCAACACCATCATGTAATCTTGGCCGGAAGTTACCAAGACTGTGGAAGAAAGTAATAGCCGAATAATGTGTTTAATAGCTTTAATTATTACTTAACAGGTTGGAATAGACTGGTGAAAATTTCAACTTGTCAAAAGACAAGATCAGATCAAATATAACTTCCAATAACATTCCTCGAATACCCTATCAGGAATTACTATTACTTTTAGAAGCGCGTGGAGATCGATAGAAGCACTAATACTATCTAATTACTGACACCAGTACTTAGCATGAACTACGATTGATTGTGCCCATGATATGGATGTATGGCGAACTGAGCCAAAATCTAACAAGCTTCGTTTCGTATTCGTACGTCCAATTTTTTTTCGTAATGCAAGACTCGCAAGGCACGGCAAGCTTCTCCGGAACTTAATAACGGAAGCCTAACTGCACCAACCAGTGTCCAATCAGCACATAAGGACAAAAGTTGCCAATTTACCTGAACAAGATGTATAGGACATCCTCGGTGACTTCTCAAGCGTAAATTATGCCAATTTTCCAACTAATGGTTAATGGTCCTCGTTTACCCTCAAACCATTTAGGACGTAGTGGCGCAATTTCGATCCTACTACGGCGATGAGTACGACTTAATTATATCCATAAATATCGCTCTGAAAAGTTACAGTACAACTTCAGAAGGACAAACACTTGAGGTATTTACAACTAGTTGGAAAAATTGAAGGAGAAAA
The DNA here is from genome assembly GCA_009872375.1 of Sminthurides bifidus. NCBI lineage: Eukaryota > Metazoa > Arthropoda > Collembola > Symphypleona > Sminthurididae > Sminthurides > Sminthurides bifidus. Next base: position 10,718 of record VRMD01000604.1, on the reverse strand, counting down.
ATCGTTTTGAAACCTGTTTGGCAGCGATCAAGTCAGAGGATAATGTCACGCAATCCGATACTTCAATTTATCGTTCTAACTTGTGCTTGAACCATTTCCAGAATGTTTGGTCCAAACAAAGATGTCTTGTATTAGCATTATCGGACTGCTGAACAGGTTTCTTTGTGTAACAATTGCAATGATAATGACAACGGGGTGTAATTTAGTATCAAGGCCATTTCGACTAGTTGACCCACGTGTACATGAATCAGAATGTTGCAGTACCTGGTAGGATTAAATTTCATTCTACCTGCCTGATCTGTTCCATCCATCCAAGATGAAAGATGCATATCAGGTTTTCTCACGTTACTTTGGAACAAGATGTTCATTTAAGTTCTCCAAATCTTATCTCATGCTTAAAGATGAGGCAAAAAGTAACCCTGTAAATGATACAAAATTCAGCTAGCACGCTTTCATTCCAAGATTTGGTGATTGAAAGAAAGGTAGTGGCCATAAGCTCTCCGCTTTCGCAATTCTAGTTCACGAGTAAGTTCCAGCCGGGATCACAAAGAAAAATGGCAAACTTGGCCCTTGTAGGCCTCCTGGCATTCGGCACCCTTGCCACTTGTGAGGGCAAACGTTTCGTTGATCTTACCTACGCTTTGAACAAGGACGTGGTTTATTTTCCAGGAAGATTCGCCAAGTTCAATACAGAGGTGGAGGGCGAGGTCAAAGATGTAGGCTGGTACGTGTATAGGATCCCTTAAAAAATTTGAAAATGTACGACCCCTGGAAATTTCATTGAAATTGTGTCTGTTCAGGGTGGCTTCCAAAGGTTTCTGCATCTCAGAGCACACAAGTACGCACATGGACGCCCCCTATCATTTTGTTAAGCACGGGAAGAAGTTGGACGAAATACCGTTCGAATCTTTCTTGGATATACCAGGAGTGTGTGTCGACGTTTTTACTAAGGTGCACCAGTACGACGAAGAGGGTCATCTCAAGGTCATTTCCAACTATGTCGTGACCAGGGACGATCTTTTGGAGTAAGCCACTGCATCAATATTGTAATGTGCTGGGCCAAGTCAAGTTTGCAGGTTTTGAAATAAGCTCACCTGTGCAATTAACAGGTGGGAACAATATGAACGGCCAAATTCCTCAAGGCTCCTTGGTCCTCCTAAGGACCGGCTGGGGGTCCAAGTGGCACAACGCAGACGAGTATCGTGGCACACCTCAAGATCTTCGGAACAAGACTAAAGGGGAGAACGAGACTGATACTCCGACGGTGGATTGGAATGCACAGTTGAACTTTCCAGGTAGGATATGAATTTCATTTTACTTTTGGTGACCTAGCCTTATCATTTTCTTCTAATTCTAATTCGGAATTACTGTTACTTAGCTCATGACATTAGACTTTGAGCATGGTGTCATGACCACTGTTGACATTACAACTCCGGTTCATTCATCGTCACTATGCATTTTTCCAGGCTTCGATGCCTCCGCAGCCAAGTTTCTCACAGCAGAGCGAAATGTTAACGGTGTGGGTATCGATACCTTAAGCCTGGACCCTGGTAACACAAAGGTAAAAGCTTTGACCAATCATGGCTCAGCCAAATGACAAATTCAAAAGCATATGATAGAATGCCTGAGGCGAAATGAAGACCATGAATTAGTTTAATCTCACCTTACTTCTTCCATCTTACAGACCTACCCAGCTCACAGAGTGTTCCTCAACCGTGGCATCTACCTCCTGGAAAACGTTGCCAACTTACACCTCCTCCCACCCACCGGCTTTAGAGCATGGGCCGTCCCCTTCAAAGTCGACCAGGGAACTGGCGCCCCCACCCGAGTCTTCGCGCTAATCCCTGATCCTGTCATCCCTGATTCTGTCAAGATACCCCAGGCGGCTTCAGGTCGATCTGAAATGTAAACGAATTTTCCTTTCAAAATCATTCTCGAGATTAAAAATCACCACTTTTCCAACACTATTATCTTGGTATTTTCACACTTGCGTCAATGACTACGTAAAAACAGAAATTACACGATAAGGAAGGAATGGAGCTGGCTTACGGCTAAACGGTTATTGTAATGCTGAGGTTGTACATGCATCATTATTGCATTGCGTGTGGTTGAAAAACAAAGATAAAACTTGAGAAATCTCATCAATCTTTTGCCATAGCCTCCAAATCTTAATCGTGGTATCTGCATCTTCTGACATATTTTTCCTAGGGCTTAAGTGCTTTTTGATCCTACAATATTTGCTGGAGGAATATTTTTGTAACTTAACATTATCGGTTTAACATTCCGTTCATAAGCCGGAGAAGAACAATACCATGCTTACAATGAATCACAAACGTTCATTGACGTCAGCAACTTAAGATTACTTGCATAACCTATGCGTGTGTCACCACATTCTCTAAAAGTTAGTTGAACGGATTGAGATACTGAAATTATAGTATTGAATTCAGTTTGAGCTTCATGCCTCTCTCCCGACTTATCAAAACTGAAAAGTCATTTCCGCATTTCTTACAATTTGTACCCATTTAACCGATCACTCTGACAGCCAACAAGCCTATTGTACACTGAGCACCACCTCTTGCAGAGTTGCAATTTCCCAAAAAGAGCTTATGTAACCTACCCGAAACCATGGACCATGGGTTTTTTTGCACGAAACAATTTGCTACCTCCACCTGTCCATTATTGCGTGAAGCATCAACTTCCTTTAGGAGCAGCACTGGCAAGATGAAAAGGTTGCTGCAAGTTGAAAAAGCTCCCATTGCAAGCTAATTTCGCCAATCAAAAACCATCTGTTACTTGCTACATGACAATGCAATGAGAGCTCAAGTTCAAGTTCACTCGTTCGTAAACGTGACTGCGGAAAACGAGTGAGACACGCTTGTCGCTCAGACAACACAAAAGCTGCATCTTGTCAATCTTCTGTCCAGAAAAAAAACTTGACTCTCATCATCACCACCATAGGATTGTCTTCGTCATGCGTTGCAACAGCCGTCCATTTTTTGGTAATTAGTCCTCACTCAAGACTCAATTGACATAGAATTGATCCTTGTGTGACTCAACCCTTGCTTTCCTTAGAATCGTAATAAACTTCGAGACCGATAAGACCTGTTCACATGCTCCAGTCACCAAGCTATTCCAGTCTCAAAATGAACTTGTGGAAAAGCTATTTTGTATTTGGCTGTTTCACATACACTGCATATTTGCAATATTTTATTGCCACTGCCACACGATGCGCTTTTCAAGTGCGCCTTTAGGATTCTCAGGACAGAGATTTAAGCACATGCGTCAGTCCTGAGATTCTATTGAAGCAGCAGGTAGTAAAAGGAAAGGTAAATACGAAATTAATTTACTGCTTCTCACCAGTACAGGGGGTCACCTTATCATTTTATTAGCGTCTTTTAATTTGTAAAATTAATTGAATCAACAACCTGGGCCCAGGTCCAAGTCCTCTGTATTCACAAGCTTGTTCCAGCAACAACTCCAAATCCAAGTCGTTACTAAGGTCTTGATAAAAAAGCACATGTCTCCACGTCGCAGTAAAACATTTCAGGGGTTAATGTGTCCAACTACCAATAGCAATGGAAGGTGGTCAACTTCAGACCTAAGTTCAATCTTGTTAATGCAGTTTGACCTATTGCTAGTTTAGGTAGTCGTCAGATAAGTTTTTTGCGAGTTCACAGCAGCAGACAGGAGGAAATCCAGAGAAATTACCTGGATTGAAGCAGAATGAATCAGATTCCAAGGTCAAAGTTTCTAAACAAACGATGTGGGAATCAATATAAATTGTGAATTATCACCTCCACGATGACGACGACTCAAGAGGACGTCAAGCACACACATTTTCAATGACTACTTTAATGCATTGTGACTAATCGTGCCGAAATCATGATTGGATTCTAAAAGTACACGATATGTAACTGTTTTAGTGATCCTTTCATCTTTCATCCTGCTATTATCATGTACAAGTACTTCTAGTTTCCTCAAGAGCCGGTTCTCTATTCTCTATTCCAGTGTGGGATTTCCACGAGGTAAATAATGGACGCAATTTAGTTTTTATATCCTTTTCACCATAAAAATTCACCTGCAGAAAATTCTGACATGAATAAAATCCAGTGACAGGAACCAGAATGGCCGGCTTAACTTCTAAATCTCTCTCTCTCTCCAGTTTCCAAAAACTGTTCTCTAAGGCCAGGGGCTATGTCCAGTAGCTGACGGTGAAGTACATACGTGACGTAATGAGGATTTTTGCAAGCGTGCCATGACTGATGAAAGAAGGCAGACCATGACCACTGCGTTTATTCATGGGAACTTTTTTCCGCAAAAGGAACTGCATAAAAGCACTACGGAGCGATAACGCCATCCCCTTGTTTCCAAACGACGGGAGAGTCATGTCATTACATTGGTGTGTTTCTCCAACCCAGGCAAAAACATACTCTGATTGTGGGAGAATCTCATTCACGACTAACAACTACAAATAGCACAGTCAAGTGACAGGAACACATCCAGACTAACTGCATCTCATGTCATGTCTGTGTGAACGTTGGAGAAACTCTTGGAAACGCTTTTTCCTTCCATGGCAAATAAATAAGGGTAGCTCAACCTTACGAGGCTCTAATAGAGGGTGGTTAGTTGGATTGCTCTCAGGGGTTATTTTCTGATAATGGTGTTTGCATTCTACAACTCTACGAGTCAAATCTGGAACTGGGAAGGCATTGAAAATCGAAAGTTTTATACACTTGCTGTCAAACGTCAGACGCCTTTAGAGTTCGTAGTGAACGTGATCTCGGTTCGTGCTCTGGTCCTTGACTGTCCTCCATTGTGTGAGGAAGACTGAAGGCTGGTGGATTGAAGACAGTGCCTCTGAACTTTTTTATTGGACTGCTGGAATCTGGTTTATTAAAGGCTCATTTCGAATATGGCTTCGCTATTAAGTATTAGATCCGTGCCGGAGGAAACCCTGAAGAGTAGTAGCTCCGTGCTCCAATTGTGCCCGGAGGAGAAGGAGAGTAATTTGATAATTGGGATTAGCAACGCGGGCTTTGAGAAGAGTACGGAGGATCTCGGACTGAAAAGAGGGGATAGCGACAGTGCGTTGAGTGTAACGATAGACAAATCCGGGTGCGACTCCGGAAGTGATAAAAAATCGGGGAAAAAGAAGAAACGCTCCGGTTTTTTCCTCAACTATGCTGGTATTCTTTTCACTTTGGGGGCCAGTGCCACTATGAGTTCAGCGATTGTGTTTGTCAAAATTTTACAAAGGTATGGCTTTAACGGAGCTGAGTCTTCGTTTTGGAGATTTGCTGCGGCAACGATCCCGGCAATTCCACTCCTGGCTTACTATCAAACGTGTGGGTAGGGTGGAAAAAAGTGAAAATGGACTAATTACCAAGAAACCCAGTGTCTTTCATACCGTTTGGCCCCTGACAGAGGATGGGAAGTGGCAGACAGTACTTGGACTAGCTGTAAGACCTGTTATGTCAATTACCTGTCTAACGGTCCCATTAAGTAGACCATGGTGTTATATTGTCGTGAATCTGGTCTTCGGCCTAGGACCTGATTGTTGGGTCCTAACTGGTTCAGAATTTGACGGACCAGCATAATATCGCGTTCAAGCATCAGAAATATTTAACGAACTTTGATCCTGACACAAATTAATTTCAGATGCGTGGGATTCTCGGCGCTTCTTCCGTCGCCTGTCGCTTCTTCTCACTTCAGTACCTGACGATAGGAGACGCCTCTGTCATTTCCTACAGCTCACCTGTGCTCGTCACCATTCTTGCTCATTTCTTTCTGGGGGAGAAAACCGGCATCGTGCCCATCGTAACGGCGCTCATGGCGCTAGGGGGCGTTGCAGTCATGACCCGGCCACCGATTCTCACAGGGCAGAGTTCCTTCGATCATGCTACGCTGGTAAGTGCCCTGCAATTAACTCAAGATAGCGGTCCATCTTCCAATCATTTTGAGCTTTGCATGTGCTCAAGCGAGAGGCTTGACCATTGGAGGGTGGAAGGGTCATTTGCTGTTACTGCCCTTAGGGCGATTTCCATTTGTTTTGAACCTTGTTTTCCTATTGGCAGATCGGCACCGCTTATGCCGTTGGATCCCTCATCTGTTCAGCTATCATGACAGTGATAACGCGAAAAATACGCGCAGTTCAGTTCTCATTAATGATGACTGTATTCGGAATCATTGGAATGATCGAAGGTCTCATTTTGACAAGCCTGACGGATTCTTTCACCTTCCCCTCTGGAACAGAATCCTTCCTGTACCTTGGCGGCTTAATGTTTTTCGCATTCCTTGGCCAACTTTTTGCAATCCTTGGCTTGAAATTTGAACAAGCTGGTCCCGTTTCCATTGTTAGAACATGCGACATAGTCTTCGGATTCGTCTTCCAGTTTGCAATTTTCGGCGTCACGCCTGATATCTTCAGGTAACCTTAAAGAATATGCTGTGTATTTTACGCTATCAGTGAATCAGCGTCTAATCATTTTTACGGACTGGTTGCAGTGCTGTCGGAGGATCGATTGTCTTTCTAGGAGTATTTATAACTGCAACAAGGAAGTATTTGACCACTCTTCCATCCTGAAAATAGAGCCAGGAAGGCACTCTGGATTCTACTGTTTTAAGTACCCAGGCTTTTTAAGACTATCACACCAACCGAAGATAGAAAGTACAATATTTTTCGTACCATAAGTTACAGTGCATAGGCTATCAATGTTAAATGGACTTGAAGTATTTTCAGAAATGTTTAGTCATACCAGCTATAAGTTTAATTCATCTGGTCTTAAGTCTGTACAAAATGATAGTCATTAGACGTAGGAATTATAATTTACTAGTATCTAAAATGCTAAAAAAGTTACATTTGTCATCCTGTGAGGGCAGTACCTTCGTTTTGTGAAGCTGACGCTCACTTGGTACCTGGACGCATTGACATGGGTCAGGCTGCATTACGAGGAAAGGGGGCCACGTCAATGATGACAGCATCTCTGAAATCAGATTTCACTTTGTATCAGATCTGTTTCACGTCAAGTCATATCAATTTTGACAGAGTATTATCTCCTAAAGCTCTATGGGACATGTTATTGATCAATCTAATCAATAGTTCTAATCAATGAATCTCTACCATAACATTAGCTTCTACCATATTAAAAGCAGAGAGTCAAGAAAGAGGGCCTATTGTGTGTCGTTGTGGTCAACCATGGAATTATTTCCAGCTTGTCAGGTCTCTATTCCAGGGCTTACACAGAAATTTTGGCACAACACAAAGATTATTTACCTGTAATCATTGCCAGGATTGAGGTCACCGCTCCGTTGTGACCTTCGCAGTGCTGCTGGTCCTGTTTCCATGGGCTTCCGCTTGAAGTCAGGCCTGTTCCAAATTTGCTCCTTGTCAGATGCTGTCAAGAGGTAGATGGAGTTGGCCACGAAGCAGATTCCAGCAGACAGTAGGAAAACGATACGCCAACGTTCCAGCGTTGCCTATGGTTACAAATTGAACAGTTAGCAAAGTGTCTTAAAGGGGTCAACGCATAATTAAAAACTTGTCAAACAACAGAAACGGCTAGTTAATCTAGCAAAACTTACATTGCCCTTGAGAATTATGCCAGCCACCCAAGGCGCCACGTATGCGGACACAGTGCCACAGGTGGTCACCACCCCCATTAGAATCGAGGCATAGTTTGGCGCAATGTCAATCATGTTGATGAGGGCCCCTCCAATCCGGGCTCCGAACACGCCCATGGCGATGATGAGCAGTGCCACGGTGGCGGTGCGATTGCAACCGGAATATGCCACACCGAGCATGGCTGCAGCGCCGCCCCAGAATGCTGAAATGCAAAAAAACATCATTTTTTTCATAAAAACATCATTAATTTTATCATGCTTGAACATTACACATCTTCAAACAGTCAAATCACTTACCAATAGTTGTACACGATTTTCTCACAAACAGAACCGAGACAAAGTCCTTGTTGATCAACCAATCACCTTCATCACTAATTTTATAATGCTTGAACATTACACATCTTCAAACAGTCAAATCACTTACCAATAGTTGTACACGATTTTCTCACAAACAGAACCGAGACAAAGTCCTTGTTGATCAACCAATCGCCCAGGTACGAAACCGCCAGGGTCACGAAGCCCGACAGGATGTGTGGCATGGTGGAAAGTGTACTGTTCTAAAATGACGTAAAAACCCCAAATGAGAGTCATTCACATATTAGGCTGGCTTTATGTAAGCAAGCTGCAATGAAATCTTCAGGAGGTTGTCTCACCTCAATGATATTGAAATGGAGGATATTCTGAATGTAAGTAGGCGTCTCATGACTCAAAGTATAGAACCCCCACGTTTCCAAGGAGATGCAGACCAGTATTCCCCAAAATGGCACACAAGTAACGACACTACGCCACGGAACCTGGATCAAGCACATAAAACGTTCGTCAGAATTCAGCTAACTTGGACTAGAAAAATTTCTAGATTTTAGTCATAACTGTCCCACAGCAGTCTTACATTCGTCAATCCAGGCTCGGTATTATGACTCTGCGTGCGTAAAATGTACTTGAGCTCATAGTCCGAAATTGTAGGATGCTCCCGAGGGGAATTAGACACGAGAAAAAACCAAAATACCACCCAAATTATTGAAACTAACCCACAGGCATAGAACACAGCAGGCCATCCGAAGTAGTGAATGATGTATCCCGATACGAACGTTATCAAGGCAGTTCCGAAGGTCATTCCTGTTATCGTAGTATCAAATAAGCGTTCATTTCCATCTTTAAACTGTCAATTCACATGTTTCTGTTCCGGAACCGGAAATACCTCACCTGCAAAAGCAATTGCCGAGAGCCTACTCCTTTCGCAAACCGGAGCCCATTGTGCTAAAAGGCCGTGCATGGATGGAATGACAGCCCCCTGAAAATCATACAAACCAAAACTCTTCTGTTACTCAAGAGACTTAATAGTACTTAACCCATATTTCCAGCACATGGTCTCAAATCCTTAACGTGAAAGCCCTAAGGGCAGGAGAACGTCCATGAGGCACCGATTAAACCATGCATGCTATCAACCTAGTCTACAACTCGTGCCAATTAGTCTTTTGCTCACCTGACTAATACCCTGTACAACTCTCACAGCGATCAAACAGGACTTGCCCCACGACGCTGCAAAGGGTGTCAAGAAGGTGAACAGAGCCGATATCGCCACTCCCACACCGAAAGGCCACTTTCCTCCGTACCTCTGGCTGAGATATCCGCCAGGAATTTGAGCAATGCAGTATCCCCAGAAGAAAGATCCCAAGATGATCCCTTGCACTTCCTCATCCCAGGCAAACATCTCTCCTTTTCCCGCAGCCCGTAAAAGGTTTGCGAGTGCATCGTGTGATGAACCATTGGATGCTAGAATTGTGGTCGGCTCCTTGAATTGCACTTGACGCACCCCCGAATCAGCATCCCGGTCAATTTTAGTGTACACTTTCCCTGGTTCCAAGCCCTCCAAGGAGTTGAGATGAGCACACTGTTCCTCTTGAAAGACCGGAACTCTCACCACAGGTGAGGATGGAATCGCGCTCTTATTCACCATGGCCACGATGGCGATCGACATGTTGAACCTCATGCAGTAGCAGACGACCATTCCGAAGAAACCCAGAATCGTGACCGTGTGGCGGGCGCCCCAGCCTATCAGACCGTTAGTATGTCATTAGAAACATGTGCCCTGAGCCATTGTTGCTATGAAGCTAATTTTAGGCACTAGAAACTAAAATTACATGGTGACTACGCCTCCTACCATTGGGTTTGCCCATGACGAGGCCAGTGCCATAGCCATTGCCTACGGAAAGGTCGAGCTCCATGGAATGCGATTACAGGTGTTTCAGTCAGACGTCTGACTCGGGTTCCGCTCCTCTTTCTGCAGTGACTTGCTCCTTTGAGTAAAACGCTTCTTGTGACATCTCATCTTCTCAAAGTTGGCACTCTTATACTATAAGTGAGCTGATAAGCTGGCGTAATTACATCCATTTACGTGTGCAGCATATTCTCAGACGTATTTCGAATGTACTGGATGCTGCGTCTTCAGCCTGACTAGACTAGTTTGCAGAGCTCAGCGTTCCAAATCCCCAGCTGAAATTAATGCAATTGCTAATGCATTACGTCTACGTTCTTCAATTTGGTAATGTGAGTTTCAAAACTTGGATGGAGTAACTGTAAATGACTAAAAACTTGCTTGAACTGACGCGGAAGTGAAAACAGGCTCCTTTAGTTTTTGGATTGCCGTCATTGAAGATCAATCTACCCATTTGATTGATAGAGCTAGTCAAGTTTTGCTATGACTTCAGACCATGATAGTTTGCTCTTTACCTCATCATGTACTTATCTCGCGTCACCGTATTACCTACTGCCTTCCAGGTGGCTTCAGATGCATCGTATGCCGGCACGTAATTCAGATTACGTGGCACGAAATGAGATCTGATCGTTGAACTGTAACTGTACTTTCACGTATCTTTCCACTTTTAGCTTCTACCATGGCGTAGCTGTAGCTTGAGACGGCAAACAGGTGCAAAGTGGTACCTGAACCAAAACCTGTGCCTGTATTGATAATCCGTAAAATTGTAGAGATTCATGTTCCTTCGCCGGTTTTGTTAAAATATTTCAAGGATCTGCTGCCTTGACGCCCTGACCTTTAAAGCGCTGTAGCGTCGAAACGGTTTGGTTATTTTGAAAAATGT
>VRMD01000603.1:0-23923 GCA_009872375.1 Sminthurides bifidus | reverse complement strand
CAACAATGCTTCTTTACACAGCTCACTTCCAGGAACTAGTATGTATGCGTGGGATTTTATTTGCATATAACCTGCTTCTCTGCTCTGGTTTTCATGATTGTGGAATGGATTCAGCATAACTCACATCATTAAAGGCTGCGACCTACAACTTGCAAATCCAGTAAAGAATAGTCTCACGCTTGATACAGTCTTCTGCTTCTCCTCAGACTTACTCATAGTTTTGAAACGTTTGATGACAACATTTATTTTCAATTCCGTCCTTAACAATCCATAAAACTTTGAATCCTTCAACATCAATATTGAAATTAATTGCATTGCAAAATAATGCTTACATTACACATTACTCAGACTGTTCTTAACCGTTGAAGCTAACCATATGGCCTGAAAAAAATTAAACGATTAGAAGTAAATAATTTGTGAGGAATCAAGAAGTAGCATTTTTTCGGGGCTACGTCCTTTTGAACATTTCTTAACCTTAACTTTCCTCGAAACAAGTTAATGAACTTTTTATAAGCTAACCTAATGTTAAAAAACACTTTGCGCAGCCATGGAGTTTTTTGTTGTTCATATCTCTACGGCGTACACTAGCATGAAAGTACTGTTGAAAAAAATTCTGGGTTCTCCGATCAACTAACTGACATGTTCTGCCGGAGCATGGAGACGTTTTTCTGTTGTTGGAAAAACATGGCCAGGATCCGCAAAAGACTTGTTCTTTTGTATAGCTTTGATGTAGTCTTGCAAATCCACGGCTTCATTGCCTTCGGAGCAACCGGTCATAACGCGAGTCACATGGAGCAACAACGTGATAATGGAGGAATACTCGGCCATGAGAATCATCGCCACTTTCTATAAAAAAAATCAAAAGACACATTAAGTCATCTGAATATCATCAGATCAGTGCTATCTAAAATCTAGCTTGACTGTCATCAAACCGAGTTTAGGACGAATCCTTGACTTTGAACCCATAAATACTGCAGTAAATCTAACATTCTATTGCTATGCGGCTATCCTTCTTTCACAAAACCAAAAGACTTTACTGCCAATGCAACATTTCACAACTTAGAGAGCAGATCCGCTCTACCTCTGCCTTCACTTAATCGCCTACCTGATGCCTTTTTTGTTAGTAAACTTTAAAGCTGGTATAGCGATAAAAAATTCGTTTGCATGCTCCCATCACTCTCCTGTCCGCAGTAAGCTATTGTCTTGAGAGCCGCTATTTTTTATGACTTCTTCTAATTCTAGCAAAGTGTAGTAATCTAATCTACTAGTTACACACGCGTGTCAGGATCACGTTTGACTGAGGATCTTGCTGCGCTGCAAGGATTTGACCACTTTGAGCTGAATCTAGAGCTTTGGCTGACCTGATCGCATGTTCATTTACAGCCTATTGTCAATATTAATCCTAAGTCAAAGGGAAATTAACCTCCTGCTGCGTGATAGACAACACGAATTCTAACTTTAACAAATCTAATTTAGACGCTTCGTATGCAAAGGCTAGTTTGACTCACTCGTGTGAAATCTCACACGACTTTTCGTAGGCTTGCGAGCAACCTTGATGAAACTAGTTCTGGACCCTGCAATAAGTTATTCGTACCGAGGAAGAATGCGTGAGAAACTGGATTTAGAAATGGAGGCAAGGCGCCAACCACAAATAGCAAAAAGTGCACACATCGATCTTCAACTGACCTTTGAGTCTGAACGCGTTCAACCGTGGACTTGTTCGCTGGGACAAGTCCATGCCTCGTAACCGTGACCTCCATCAGGTCAAAGATGCGGCGGCAAGGTTCCAGTGCCTTGCATCATCATCATGGCATCGGTCCCGCACTCGGAAAGCGGCCTTTGCCTGCTTTTGGACACCTGTTTGAAATGACATACATGTTTCAAGGAAGCTTGCTTTGATTTACATTTCAGGAAGACAATTGCACTGTCATTAAATCAACGTATGGATTGATGAACGGCTTCTAATCTCAAACAAAGGGATGTTTCCCAGTACCTTAATTGGCAGCCTGTGACGGAACAAAGGCTAGTTGGGGCTGATCACAAGCCGCCATTTTGGATTCTGCTCTTTCAAGACAGCGTGTAACTGATGTTCTTCGTTATGTGTTTCTTGGACGTGTAAATGAGAATCACCGGAATGGCACAAAGGATAATGCACAAGGAGAAGACTTCCAAGCAAAACATCTCCAGCCTATCCCCCCAGGAATCAGTTCCATCGTACCTCATTCGATCCTTCTTGTCGGCTGCGGCGTCACGAATTCTTGAATTGACTTCATGCCGGGCGCAATCCAGGATCTTGTTGCCCCTGGTGACAACTTCCGCCGTGTCATCAATGCGTAGAGTTTCCATGGCGACTTCAACAATACGTATATTTCCTCCACCAAGTAGGTGCTACAGCCAGTACAAAAAACCTTAGTGGCCAGCGCAATAATTCAAGATATACTGCACACAAGAATGGAAAACAGGGCAGGAATCATGCAATGGGAGCAACACGAACAAGTGAGAGGCACAAAAGTCTTGGATGACGCAGGTAGCTCGGCAAAGAACCAGTTTGTTGATGGCAACCTCAGGAGGCTACAACTTCAACTCAACTGCAAAGAATCCAAAGATTGNTGGCAACCTCAGGAGGCTACAACTTCAACTCAACTGCAAAGAATCCAAAGATTGCGGTGATACTTAATGCCTTCGTGGCGTTCAGGATCTGAGAATCTGATGAGCGAAATCAACTTTTGAGAAAATTTCTCAGCATTGCTTCATTGTTCGCAGTAATAACATCGTTGTACATCGTACTCGAATACAGGCAAAGTGGCTGGACGTGCCCTTTCGTTCAGTCGAAAGGCTGGTTGGAGTTGGAATGCGAATTGAAGCGATGTAAAAACCAGTTCTGCAACACCCACGGCAGGCTGACTCACCCCTCATACTTGGCTAATGGCAGCTTTTCGCAGGTGTAGCAAATACACATAGTACACAGGAATCTTGCATAACTTGATTTCAAATCGGCGGAAAAAAAGTAAGTTTTGCTTTGACAAGCGCAAGTGTAACCATGCGATGAGACCAAGATGTTTCAGTATTTTCAGCATTGGAATGTGTGCTACCTTCTATCTATCTGTTTATTTGATGTCAGAGCAATACACTTTTGGCTTAAGGATCTTTGCGACAAGATGCACAATGCACTGACTATCTTGAGATATTAGGGGTGTTACTGAGCATTACTTTTAGCTTGAAAGGAACAAAAGCTCAGAATCCTTGTGCAAATATCATGGGTGTTTCAGCAAAACAGCGCATTCTGTACTCTGAGTACAGTGTGAATTGCAAACCAAGTTGCACAGCTTCACTTCGTCCATGTTTTATAACGTTCAATTGACGATTTGCTAGCCAGCATACAAACGGCAAATGCCGAAAGGAATAAATGTGGAAAACATGTTCGATTGCCACTGTAGACGCAAGCCAGGCCATGTGTGGTAAGGATCGAGAGAGAACGCATCTGCACTGGCTCACTGCAGTTTTTTGCAAACTATGCTACAATCTTACAACAATTGGTCTCAAGAACACCAGTTCTAGGACCCTTCTTTGATGTACAAACATGAATCTATCTTTCCCTACCTTGCTAAAGATTTTCGAAGGATTCCGGCTTGACATGTGCGAAATTCCACGAACAGGTGAAACGCTTCAAGTTTCCGAAGAATCTTACTTTTACGACTTCTGCTGTAATGCTAGATGACTCGGACACGAACCTTTGCTTCTATTGCATAAGTTCAGTGGAGCTGAGAGGACAAGGTTGTTAAACGCTCGTGTGAGAAGTCACTAGCTTTCATCAGCCGCTGCTTCTTTCCCAGTTGATTCAAAAAGAATGCTCAATGCTGTGAAAGGTTATCTAACGAGTAAGAGGTAGATTATAACCACACTTTGCTCACAATTACCTGCATTTAATCCAGCTCTAGCCAAGACATGACGCATGCCGGCTAGGAACTGATGCATTGAGGGATTAAACATGTATTTCAAGCTGATGTATGTAAGCAACGACTTTTTCCGACACTGCAACAAAGTTCGACTTTGTACTTTTAGATCAAAAGTTCGTCATAGCTGAAAAAAGTATTCACGTTCAAGGTAAAAGTTTACCATACTTGCGAACGAGCTAAATTAAGCGGGGCAAGATTTAAAGAATTGATCCATGCTGAGGGTCAAAAGAACACTGGTTTGACGCACCGGTCAAAATTGACTTGCTCTTACTGACGTCTTAAAGCTCGTACCGATGCGCAGATTCGGTACAGAAGTTAAAGGAAGCTGAAAGAATATCACGCGCTTGGATGCCTGCAAATATGCGTTGCTTGGATGGAAATGGTACTTGTATTACAAGTCTCGGGATCAGGATGTGGGAACGGGTTTAAAAAATAATGCAAGAAGTGCAGAAGCTGGCTATAGTCAATCTTGAGAGTGAAACACAGACAACATTGTGCCATGAATACAAAATTCAAGAATCAAGGTAACGAAGAGGCGCAGATACGGTGAGAATGTAATATGAAAAAATTGAAATTGAGCCCAATTAAAGCAAGCATACCTTAATATGCAGGAGCCTAAATCCTCAGGTACGGCTTGATGGGTTGGGAGAGGTCAGAGGATATTTGTTTACCTTTACATTGAAATGTTCAGATGAGATTCGCAAATAAATGAAAGTTGCGGAGAGCACAGGTAACGCAGCGTAAACGTTTGAAAAATAAAGGCCTGCGATACTGTGGTTTTTAGGGTATTTTCCAGTACGACGCATAACTTTGTGCTGGAAGTTGCTTCTGGATTTCCAAATTCTGTTTTGCGAACTGAATAAACTTAGGTGTTGTACCATTAGTCCTTATTTATCTCCGACCGAGTGTTTTCTCACGTCTAAAACGTTTTGTTTACTATCTGTTGTTGACTCGTTTCGCTTGCGAACAACAAACGAAAAGCCTTTCATACGCGCTTGGGGTTGCTTCAACATCTTCAAACAGCATTTAGCAGACCAGGAACAGATTTTTTGCCCACGTTACTTCCTGCCTTTTGCATCTTGTCAATATTTCTTTTATTCCTAACCCGCCATCAGTAATGCAAGAACCTCCTTAAATTATATAATTGCGTGCGGCGACGTTACTTCCTTACAGCAGAAAGAGCATCGTACTTTGCAACAAAGCACATCTTTCGAACACATGGATACATACATGCACACGTTTACCAGTTCTGTCGCGTTATCGCTAATTAAAGGATGATAATTATGGAAAGTTTTGATCAAGTTTTTGACTATCCACCTTTATTCCTTTTTCATTTAGATGTACTAGACGAGTGGTAATTATGGCAGCCAATGAATCATCTTTTGTCAAAAGATTTTGCTCGGCTTGTGCAAGTACTCGACTCAAGGCAGGAATGAATTTGATGTGTAAATGCGTCGATAGCATCAAGAGTTTTTACGACTGCTTCCTTGTGATACAGCTGATAAAATATACAGCTATGTTGACATTTGCCTTGATACAGTTAAGCTTTATGTTGTATCTACTATTGTCCACCCAGTACTGATTGCAAATGATAGGGTTTAGATAGCGTGTACTTATGAGCTGATTCTTTGGAATCTAAACACTGGGATGTCCAAACGCAAAACCCCTTTGTCAAACATAAACAATAGATTGTAATGTCTTTATTTCCATACTTGGAATCTTCAAAAGGGTTTAAGTGAAATCTAGACCCTAATATCGGTCATAAACTTGCCGTTCCAGAATGTGGAACTGATGCCGCACGTTGCTTCTCAGCGGCCAGCGGCTTGAGTCCATAATCCATGAGTTTATGCCATAATCACTTTACTGCATGACCGAAAACAATCCTGTCCCTTGAACACATCTGACAAAGTCCTTTCATTTATCTCGATTATGGTATCTACGGAACCGCTAAGTCTGCGATAATTTTTGACATGAAGCCAGAAACGGAAAAAAATCACAACAGTTGTTTGGTAAACGAGCTGAGGTTAAGTGCATCGAATCCAAAACGGTTCGTCAATTTTTACGATGATTTTCGCTAACGCAACCATATTGGCTTCGATAGTGTCCCTGTTTAGTGATACTAGCTACACTCAATCTCCCCTCGATGCGTACATCATTCCCGCTGGTGACGCTCACAAGGTTCGAAAAAACCGTTTCATACAAAATCAATTTTACCAGTACTACTCATTGAACATGAACTGCAACCCTTGTTTTGAAGTGCCTGACTTGTAACATCGGCGTAAAAGTGATAATTGAAAGCTGACAGATGGGTTATCTGACTAAAATAATTCACCTACTATGTTTTCAGAGCGAGTACGTGAGCAGGTGTCATGATCGGCGATCCTTTGTCACTGGATTCAACGGATCTGCGGGGTTGGCCATAATACTGGTAAATGCAACGGGCTTTCTTTGGACTGATTCACGGTACTGGGTTCAAGCAGAACAGCAACTTGCTAACTCAACCTGGACACTGATGAGGCAGGGTACGATCTCTTACTGTGGAGAGCAGTCCGTGCAACCATTCAAACATTAATTGAAAAGATGTGTTGCTTAGTAACAACTATGCTTGCCTTGGTCTTTGTCAGGGGACTCTGGTGTCTTAGAACCGAATGAGTGGCTCGCCAAGTCAGACAATGGCATTACCAATATAGGCGTCGACCCGGAATTGTTTTCGAAATCAGAATGGGATATCATTAGAGGCGATTTTAAAACCAGCTCAAAAGAATCTAGTGCCTTCCATAAAAAATCTGATCGACGATGTGTGGGAAAACTACGGGAGACCAGCTTGTTCCAACGCATCGGTTTTTGCTCTGGAGGACAAGTATAGTGGCAAAAACACTTCTGAAAAGCTGAAGGACCTTAGAGATTTAATGACAGCTAACGATGTGGGCATGATCGTAGTGTCTGATTTGGATGAAGTAGCATGTAATTACCGAAATAACTATTGATTTTAAGTCTTATGATTTTCAATTTTGCCGTATCACTGCCTAATCTACACTAGGGATTTGCAAGAAGTAACCATACTTTGTTGCCACTATCTTCCAGGGCTACTTAATTTACGTGGTAATGACATTGACTACAACCCCTACTTCTTCGCTTACGTGGCTGTTAAGGCCAATGACTTTGTACTGTACATTGACCAAGACAAACTGAGTCCAGAAATCGAGGAACAATTGACCAATTCCTCAGGGCAAATAGAAGACTACGAATCGGCTCGTCCGAGGCTGAAAGCTCTGGCAGCGGTAAGCTGAATCGTAGCATAAATACAAGTTAGCATGTGGCCAACGTCGGAATTAAAAGTCTTTGTAATCGTAACCTACCATGTAATGAAAAACTTTTTGGTTACAATACAATTATGTGTGGCAAAACTTCACAGCTCATCAGTAACAAAATCTGGGTAAGCAAAAATGCGAACCGGGCACTTGTCAGTGACCTATTGGAAGCAGTGGGACCTAAATGATTCGCACAGAGTGATAAGCCGTCTAAGCCCCATTGCTACAATGAAAGCAGTCAAAAACTCTGTCGAAGTTCAGGGCATGATCAACGCTCATGTTCGTGACGGTGCCGCTGTCGTGGAATATTTTGCGTGGCTGGAACAACAAATGCAAAATACGAATCATAGTTTGACTGAAATCAAAGCTGCGGATGAGTTGGAAAAATTCCGTTTCAGAAGGTACACAGCGTGAACACAGTGTGAACCGTGTCGAAATATTCCTGGTATTTTATTCTGATACCCCCCCAAACATCCAACGTTCCAAAGATAACCTATGACCTGTTTTGACAGCGCTCCTGGTAACCTATTGGTATCGCTCAGCTTCGGGACTATTTCTGCCAGCGGACCCAATGCTGCACTGCCTCATTACAGCCCAACTGCAGCATCAGACAGAGCTCTGAGCACGGATGAAATCTACTTGGTGTGACTCTGGTGGTCAATACTATGACGGCACAACTGATATCACAAGAACCCTACATTTCGGCACTCCTTCCGAAGAAATTAAGAACGCATACACTCGTGTGCTCAAAGGCAACATAGCCGTTCGTACCCAGGTTTTCCCTAAACGGACTTATGGCAGTTCCCTTGATGCCCTGGCCCGCAAGCCACTGTGGGACGACATGCTAAACTTTGGACATGGAACAGGTCACGGAATCGGCTCCTTCCTCGGAGTCCATGAAGGTCCATTTAGTCTAGGCTCAAGAACTGGAGCTGATGACCCCGGTTTGGACGAGAATATGTTCATGTCGGACGGTAATAGCTTTGATAAATTCAAATCAGAGGGCAGATGCTTCGTCATTCTCTCGGAGAACCACTAGTTGTGCTCATAACCAAAGAGCTAAGGGTGTCTTGTTACTCCATTTCAGAACCTGGGTTCTACAAGGAAGGTAACGGAGGTTTTGGCATCAGGATTGAGAATATTCTGAGGACCGTCAAAGCCAACGAAGAGGGAACTTTCTTGAAGTTTGAGGACGTGACTTTGTGCCCAATCCAAATGAAAATGATAAAACCGGACATGATGACGGAGGAGGAGGTAGAAATAATTCCTGTTACTTTTTCCTAAAAGACTTCCCATGCCGACTGAAATCGCTTGAATGCTGTATCAGCTCAAACCTTGGCTAATTTTTGCGATTCTTCCTATATATAGATTTCGTTACTTGGATGACTACCATAAACGCGTCCGTGAGACTCTAGAGCCTGTTTTAAGGCAGAATAATGCCTCTGCATTGGCTATTGAGTGGCTCACAAGAGAAACATTGCCGCTTAGCGAATACAGGTGTGTAAAGCATGTAGCAAACGGGTATTCAATGTACTCCAAATGTAGATTTTAAGTCTGAAATCTAATTTATAATTAGGAGCTCGGCAAGTTCTCTCTTTGGGTCCTCTTTCCTGTTGATTGCTTCAATCTTCCTAAGCTTTAGGCGTTGAATTTACTATCCTTGACGACAAAATTCACACCCTTTTCCTTTCAATCCAGCTCTCTTCACGTCACGAAACTATAACTTCGCAGTCACTTTGGTAGCTTCTCATTTGTAATATACTTATTCCGACCCGAGCCGTTGAATAAGCAAAGGAGAAGTAATAATAATAAAAATACACATGGTACAAAAGGTTATTCTACTGCCCTACTCGAATTCGGAAGGGATTGCACTGAGTCCTGAGTCAAACAAGCTTTCATGTTTAGCGTATCGACTTATGTTGCCCCAATTCTATATCAGAATGACAGATTCACATTTGCCAATGTGAAAAATAACGGTGATACAAAAAGATGCACAACAAGGCAAGGGGATGTTCATTGCCAAGATTTTGCGCCACGCTAAGCTCTTAAAACGGAGAGAATCTCCTACGAGTCATACTCTTGGAGAAACTCGAGACCACGTAGTCAAGGCAACTAGGTCACAACATTTCTGCGGGGTTGTCCTGCCGCGAAAGTTCTATTGTCCTAGATATGTCGTAAATTCTTAGCTGATAAATTTGACTTGCTCTGGAACTTTGCCGTAGCCGACGCAAGAGTGAATGAGCACCACCAGCAAAGTGCCACCAGCAAAGTGTGCGTGAATATCCAATCAAAGTATTCAGTAATCTTCATCGGTATTCTGAGACGCGAAGTGTAATTCATGTAGTGCTGGTTTAAGCACGGAAATCATTTAAGTGCAAACTTACCTTACATCGGCGTTCGTACTGTAAACGTGAAAATTTGTGAAGTATGGAAGGACAAGAAGAAGAATACGCTGGAGAAGATGGACGGATTGATTGCCCACCTGATGACTTAAGACGCTTCTGTGCAGAACAAATCCAAATCCCACCGCAGTTACCGAACATATTAAAAGAATACACAAAGGCAGCTATTCGGACACAGCCAAGATGTCTCCTCGCGTGGTCTGCGGCTTACTTCAGGTCTCTAGCAAACGGTCAAGATCCTCCTGCAAAACAAAGAATGGAGTATCCAGCAAATGAAGCTCCTTCAGGATTGACAAAAGGCACGCTTAAAGTACTACATCAGCAGGTAAGTTCATAGGCAGAAGCTTTATGCAGATAATGATACAGGTGTATCTTGCTCACTTTAGAACCGATTCACAAAGACGCAAGCGTATTTTTAAAAAATGTTAGTGTACGTGTTCATTGTTTTACCTGAGTTTGACTGTCAGTTAGGTGGTAATGGCACTGTAACCAAGGATCAAGTAAGGAAAGCTTGGGCGGACATGTGTCTTGATCCTGCTCATGTGGAAGAATTATTTGCCACTGGAGGCCTAGAAGATTCCTTTGAATGGATTTACTTCCTTGGTCTTGCAGCAGGAAGCTTGGGAAACGTAATGAAAGTTTTTGTTGTCAACTGTCAATTTACAGCAAATGTTGTAGAAAAGCTCATTTGTTATCACCTGCTTATTAGACACTGATTGACTGCATGAAGACGGTGTGTGAAGTAATGACGACAGAACCGGATGGAGCAGAGCCCTATATAGACTTCGAGACATGGTGGAAAATCTACATATATATGACTAAGGTTGACAAAAACGTGGCCATTACTCAAATCGAAGAAGTTCAAACATACTTATCTGGAATAGCGGAGGCTAACATGGGCCGCATAGGGCCAAGAAACTTTCTGCATGTTGATTGCCCTCAGCTGCAATGAACTGTATGTAAGGACAAGTTCAAGGCATTATTTAATCCGGCCTGTACTCGAGAGACAAAATCTAAGTACAATTAATCTTTATCTTGCTAAAAACTAATTAGGTTTTACTTCATGCTTGTAGCAAATCGCGTGTTTTCAATTTGTTCGTGAATTTATGATAATCTCAACCTTTATTGCTTCCATCTTCACCTTCAGCCAGTCTACAATCTTATGATTTGGCAATACTTACGACTAGCTTGAATTAAGAAAAAATAAAACCGGCACAGTTCGGATAAATAGAAAATCGACTTTCGTAGCTCCAAATATTTGATCTTCCGAGAAATTGGCAACAAAGTCATTTAGCTTGCAATAATGATAATTTTTTAGCGATATTCCTGCTTAGATCCAACAAATAGGCTTACATTGATAAGTTGCCAGACTTATCTTATAACTGCTTCGAAACCCCCGAGTGCTATCTACTTCCGATGTTCTATATGTTCTAATGTTATTTAAAAAAGTTGACGTCAAAAACCAGATGCCGATAACACATCCACACATTCAATTAGTCATGGCATGCAAAATTCAAATCATTCAAAGGTAGTAATACTAGAATACTTTTGAAAGAGTTTAGCAGAAAAAATTGTTGCTATTCCTTGGGGAGATTCGTTTCATCACGCAGCACAGTTATCTTGATGGGATTAAAAGTCTCTTCCTTATGCGTATCGCATGCATCTTGTTCGGCATGAATTTTCTTCTCCTTGACAAGGTCTAAAATAAGGCCAACATTATCTTAGCTAATTGATACTAGATGCCTTATTTAATGCGGTTCAATAAATAATTACGAATTGTGAACTTTGCTTACTTAGCATGTTGAAAAACGCTTTAGCAGCGACATTCCTTGACGTAGTTGCAAGCGGGAAGGCTTCGTGAAAGAGATACTCATTTTGCTGTTGCAGAAAACGGTCCTCGAACTCATTGAGCCTCGTAGATGCAAAAGGATCAGCGTGAGGAGAGCACGAAGTGCTGCCATTCTCGGTAGGATCCTCTATCAAAGGTGGATTACCGAAAACTTCTGTTGGGCGCAACTGCCGTTCGGACACTTCCTCAATATCCTTACCATTTCCATTAGCATAATAAGCACTTGGTGAAGGACTAACTTCTTTCTGTACAATTAAGGTGGCTTCCAATTCAGGAAAAAATTGCACAAACGGGCATCTTTTAGTCTTGGATCGGTTTGGCTTAGGCTGCTTGCCGCGTTTGTTATTGTTTAGTGAAGATGTTACTTCTGTTTCCGATTCCGACCCTTGTGTAGGTTCTTGATAAGAATTTTCTGAGCTGACCTGAACAGTTTCATCATTAGATCCCATCGGTGCATGAGGCAAATCAGTGGAGACCGAGTTCAGATTTTTATCGGGGGTACTAGGATAGATTACAGTTGGAATTTCCTCGACGATCTCTTGCACAGAGCTGAAATCTCCCTGACTGTCCATAGAAGAACCCGGTACTTCTCCAGGTTCCAAAACTGGTTCAACTTCCGGGCTAGTAAAGAAAGAATCGATGTATGGCATGGTAGATTAAAAAATATTGGTTTAAAGTTCTAAACAGATGTCTAATTACATGTGCTGAATGTTTCGCTCGTCAATTTGATGCTGCGATTCAGGGTCACGCCCCTTTTCAGGCTCATCCATTTCATGAAGATGGGAATAAGTTTCCTCAAAAACAGTCTGTCTTTCTAAGTTATCTCGCACGAATGCGGCCAACTTTTGGGAGTGCGGCTGCCTTTGAATGCCTCGATGCATATCTCCAGTTTTTTGGAATCGCAACTTCTTCATTATCAGATTCCATTTCTCATCCTGGTCCTACGAACCAAGTAGATGTAAAACTTCCTGAAGATTGACATCCAAATGAACAAAAACAAAAAATCGCATCTTCAGAACATACCATAAAGTAATCAGGTCTGAAAAGAGATTTCGATCCCTTAGATTTGTAATCAAATCTCTTGTTAAACTCCATATAGATTTTTTCGTCGGTTTTGGGGCGAGCCCGTCGACGAGGGCGTTGCACCTGAGTCGCAAGTGAAACCTCAACTGGCCCTACCTGTTTGCAAAAGATTTACCAATAAGCATTTTATTAAGAAAGTCAAATCTATGTTCTTAAATAGATGGAAACCTCGTGCTGACTAACCGAATGCGCACTGGATATCTCATTTGTCTGATGACTTGTTCCACTAATCTCTTCTGCTCTTCCAACAGAACCATTCGATTTATTGTGATTTACTCCGATGGACGGATCATTTGACTCTTCGGGTAACCCGGCAAGTTCGATTCTTCCAACTTCCGGAGACTTCGGGGGAGATACTTTGGAACGTAACGAATTTGAAATTTCAGCGAACTCGGATACATCATCACCGAAATTTGATGGTCGCCTAGAACTAGCTCGGCGGATTGACAATATCAATTCACCAAGTTCGTTGCGAACGAACCACGGAAATGGTGTCTCTTCCAAATCCTGAAGTCACCATCCACATTATTACTTACCAACTTTTACTTACTCATGAAACCCGAACCCTCATTAAAATTCAAATCCAACAACTTTTTGACGCCAAATACCAAAAAGCAATGTCAGAATCAAATAACGTTACTCACATCAAATTCTTTAAGGGACATGCCGGCCAGCTCTTGCGAGTCTGAGTCGTTCGGGCGAAAACTGATCAAGGGCGAATTAACTTCTTCCGGCAGAGTAATTGACGCTGAAGTACATTGCGAGAGTGGTGGCCAAGGAGTTTCAGTATCATCTACGTCCACAAGCAAATCAAATTAACGCTAGCCTCCTTCAATTTCACAGACATGAACTTCAATACACTCCAAAACTCACTCACCAGGTGCAAGAAATTGATGGTCCAAATCGACCTCCATGTTCTCATTGCCAACATTTCCACCTGATTCATCTTCCTCTGGAATATCTGCGACACCATCATTTTGCAGCTTGCGTTTCAAGACCTTTTTGCTGGAACATAAATGAAACCCAGTTACATATCTATCAACGAGCTGCGGTAACTGCCACTATGCATAGTTACACCATAGCTATAGTGTACCAAATCCGGAATCTCAGCAGTAACTCCCCCTGCCATCGTAAATTAATTACAAATACTTACCGGTTCCTGCGAGGTTGCCAAAGACTGACCGCATGTTCTGGCAATTGTGTCTCTTCTCCATCACCGTTTTGCGTTTTGTCCCTCAGATACTGTTCGATGATGTTTTCTGGGTTCACTTCAGGTTGAGGCTCATGCATCAACTTGAACCCATTACCAACTAGAAACCAGATTAAACAGAAACACGTTATGTCTTAAGCTGTTGGACGCTGCATGGACTAACTGTGCCACCTTAATCAAAATTAATCTCTCTCTCTAGCACAACTAACAACAACAAATGACGTTCTACAATAAAACTTGACACGTAAAGAGAAAAATGCCACCTACTGGCAGCAAATTCAGCTTGAGACACCCAAGTTCTTGCGATTCCAAGCATTAACGTCATGAACTCATCAACCGTCCCCCTCTCTGGTCCAAAGAACGGCACACTCTTATTGAGGTCCTGAACGATTTCACTGCAAAGGAAGCAAACAATATTGATATTGCCAAACAACCGCATGCAAAACCATTTTGACCAGCTACAAAACCAAGGCATTTGTCCCTATTCCGGATTCCTCCCTAATTGATGCTCGATGTCAGTAGCAAGATTTGCAAAATTAGTATCTTATCATAAGTACCAAACATTGGGCAGACTCGTCTGGCTGCAAAATTTTCCTCGGGCAGTCACAGACTGAAGGAAGAATTGCGGATCCAACCCAATTTGCCAAATTGGGTGTAACTTGGGTTCATTCTTGATAAAAGACGGAGGAAATCGTAGTTTGGAATACATAATGGGAATACCGATGAACAGTCCCTCGAGGAATATAAAGCTGTGAGTGGATGTAGTCAGTAAGCGTAATAGCTTAAAAGTTGATTTAAATTGAAATTGCCTTCGGTATTTTCTTCGAGAATTTCAATTCAAATGAACAAATGAACTTTCACGTATTCCGACTGAAATCTACACACAAAAACACGAATTCTTTAAAGATGTGGGAATACCAGAGCACAATCTGCCCATTACACTTGTTTAACCTTCGGAATCGGGATTTAATTGCGGTTAAACCGTAATAGTCCAAAAGATTGAATTATATCCACATAAATTCGAATCGTCCTTACTGATTAATAGCATACATTAAATGGGCTGAGAACCTGGGACGAAACAATTATCCTAACGGACAAACATTCCAGCGCTTCCTAATTCGCCATTCATACGCAGATGATGTACGTACATGGCATTTTGCACTCGCGCATACATATGAACGATATGAGCTCATCTCATTCCTTTTCCTTCCAGTTTGATACAATGAGTCCTACTGCTGTGCTACGATCCTCCGAAAAAGTGTCGCTTTGTATGTACATGAGTTGAAAAGAGGCAGTGCACGTGCCCTGTCCCACGGACCGTGTGCTCCAGCTTCCCCGCCGCTCATTTAATACCTACTGGCAATCAATGCACTTCAGAAACGTTTTAGTTTCAGACGATTTCCCGTGTATGCCTTGCCTTTATGCACATACGTACTAATAAATACGAAGTTAAGAAGCTAAGGAATTTCTGTCCTATGATTTTACTTCCTTCGCGACATTGCAATGACCAATGTATTGGTTCGTATCTTGGAATCAACAGTACTATTACTACCAGTACTGCCTTAAAGAAATCCATGAGAAGGAAAGGAAACTAGCATGAAGACTCATATTCACAAATGGCGAATTAAATTTTCTCTGACGGTGAAAATACCAACAAGTTCTTCTACTTGATTAATACATTTGGTCAATGGCTAACTTAAATGTCTTCGTCATGTCATAAGTCAAGTCCACTTAACATTTAACAAGACAATTAGCAAGGCATAGGAATGGCTGGAAGTGCTACGAAATGGTTAAACCACTACTGCATGGAGAAAACAGGTGTTCTGCTTCACTTCATGCCGCAAAAGTTTCCGTTGACTCCGATTGGTAAGAATCTTTCCGAGTTCACGGTTAAGTTCACGCGATGTAAATCACCAGCGTGTGTGGGCAGCACGGCAAACACTTGTTCACTACCTTGCGCAGCGAACCTCCGACTTCAGACTCGGACTTTAACTGCAGTTTAGTGGTGTTGTAAATGCGTGGTTAGATAGATGGGTGTCATTGCTCTCTCAGTAGTTGCTGGAACGTGAACGGAGGCGGATGTATGGAATTGAATCCATCAACTTAATTTTGGTAAGGCTTAGTTTATTTTTGTGTTGTATCAATTATATATTAGTCTGTAATTGATGAATTAGATTAACATTGAAGGTAAATAAGCGGTGAAGATCAAGCAGCTGTACATTCAGAGAATGAAACTTTAATTGTAGCTGAGTTACGCATTGTTACATTTTGCTGTAACATCACGTTATTTTGTTTCACAGGAGAGACTTTTCCTGAATGTTAGCTGCCTGAAGGAAAAAGTGTTGTGACAATACGAATGACCTAGTACTAGTGCGTTTTGGTGACTGTGTAGAGGTAATGGACGACGAAAATCTTCGTGTGAAAGATCAGAAACTGTGAAGTGTTCTTAGTATTGGATCCTTTTCATCTGACGTGAATAGTTTAGAGAAAGTGCTACATCGGAATGTCTCTATTAGATTTTAGCTTGTCCGATGTGGAGGAGCTGGCGGATGAATTGGAGATCTCCTTCTTGAGTGACATGGGAGATGGAGGTTTGTTTCCTCTTGGGGACAGCCCATTGGCTGTTACTGACGTGGAAGAGGTTTTTCAAGACGGACGCAACATTGACTCCCGAGGAGCCAGCTGTTCGAGATATGTCGAAGAGGTCTGTGGGCTACTGACACCGCCGCATTCGCCGCAAGAGTGTGTAACGATTTCGGATTCTGAAGACTCTGATACCGAGTCTTACACCTCGATACCCTGGTCTTTGGCTATTTCGGATTTCTCTGAATCTCCGCTTTTGGATATCGAAAAGGACATAGTTGCGGCCTGTGCTGACGCAGCGGATGAAGATGGAGAAGTTCCAGATTGCGTTGTTGAGGACTTAGGAGATTCTTTGGTGGACGGAACAACCAGTGAAGAGAATGAGCATGAGCACTGTTTCAGTCCTTTTTTATCTCGGAAGCCGAGAGGTGCTGGAACTAAAAAACTGGAAGTTGGTAAACGTAGGAAAGCCAGAGCGAGTAGGGAGATGACTGTTCCTGAGGATACGAAGGAGACTTGCCGCTATCCGTTGCGAAATCGCATACCTGGTCGGAGTAGTACAAAAGCTAAAGATTCAAACCCTGCTAGCCAGACTGGTAAGACGGTTTAATGTTTTCTACACTCGTATAAATTCTTTGCAAATGAACTGTGGTCAGGAAATTATCACTTATTTTGTCTGGTTTAGGCGAAGACCCAAGTAGTGCTAAGGGGCGGCGTATGGACGGTTGCAGAGTCTTTGATGTGTCTGTCAAAACTGTGAAGGATCTCAATCTCAAGCCATGCCGTGTTCTTGTGAAACGCTTGGAACTTGGAGCAGAAAAGGTAGATCGTGCAGCTGGCGATTCTGGTAGGAACAACGCGGAAGTTGGAGTGGCTCCACAGGTAGCAGTTCGGAAGAGTAAGGCCGATAAACCTTCAGTGACGGAAGGTAAAAAAATAAAACTTGGGTTGGAAAAATTGGGAGATGTGATACAAATTTTTGTAGATTTCAGCTGTGGAAAATTCTAGAACTGATTTGAAATGAGGGGTTTGGATTTTTGATAGGCGCCGCTAATACCAGTAATGGATTCCAAGATCATGATCATGGCATCAGCATCGGTTTGAAAAATTGCGTGGTCCTGTTGGAGAGATTAAGTGCTAGAGAACTGGCCCAACTTTCTAGACCTAAGAACAGCCTCGGTAAGCGTTGTTTACATGCATGGGAAAGAATTTTGTATCTTGAGTACTGTCGCTATGAAAGATTTTTTTAACTGTGTTTTAATTTTAGACATAGATCAAAGTAGTACTGCTACTGCGGCTATCCAGCAGCATCCTAAGGTGCCAAAACAACGGAGGAAACGAATAAATACATGATACCACAGAGCTGCGCCGTTCGTCCCGGCAGCGGGTGATCCGAAAGCCTTGGCAAATTTCTGAAATTCCAAAGCGAAAGTTCAAAAGCTCAAAGAAGATGGTGAATCAGCGGAAAAAGTCCCAGAATCGCACCAACGTACAATTAAATTATCCGGAGATTTCTATCTCCAGTAAAGAGTCTGGTTTGGTTCAGGACATGCGTGTTTCAACTGATGAATTTGATGAGGATGAAAATGCGGAAAAAATTGAGGAGCGAGTGAAAGCTACATGCCAACCGCGATTGATATTAGTGGGGGAGCAAGGGTCCAGCTTGAACCTTTTAATTAAGTCAGCACTGCGCCAAAAGTGCCCTCAGCTTGATTGGAAGTCCACTGCCCTTAAAATTGCCCTACCGTCGGTGGCAATTCAGCAGCGAAGGAAAATATATTTTACATTAAGAGCAATAATTCAAGAATGTAATGAAGGCATTTGAAGCCAAGCTAGCACTAGATGGGGTAGATGATATGTCGTGATGCATTTACGAATGCAAAGTAGGCGGTAATCGTCAGATAGACGAGAAATATCAATGCCAGGAGTAATACCATGTTTTCGCAGGCAAGAGTTTAGAATTTTAGATCCGAAGAAAATTTTTAAGGAATTAGTGAAGGTTGTACTTCCGTTTTTAAAAGCATTTTAAATGAATCCATTACTACGTAATTTGAATACCGTTAAATATAGTTTCATTAAATGACTTCCAGTAGCTGTACATTTTCAAATCTTCGACAGTAAAACTGCCAAATGTGTTCGCTCAGAATAAGCAAATACTTCTCCTTAAGGCATAATTCATATTCATGTACTTGTTTAAATGAATAATTTAGAACTCTCACTAGTGCAGATAATGTCATCAACCGAGTTTTCTTCCGTAGGTAAAAGAGGAAATTCGCATGTGCATCTAGATCTGGTATCCGTCACTCTCACGCCGGCTTTCAGACCAAAAGGAGAAGTCGGTCAAGATCCAAAGGATTGCACTTGCGTATTCGCAAGTCATTCCCCTCTGGAGGAAGGAAATCCCTAGGCAGTCTCATTGCAGCTGTTGGCAACAACAGCAGATGCTGCAGCAAAACATGCTTTTTGCCTTTCTCGGATTCCTTTAGTTCATGCTACAGAACTGGGCGCAGTTACAAAATTTGAAGCCTCATCTTTTATTTCGAATAACTTGTGTAAGTAGAAAACCTTAACACACAGACCATTGGACGAATCATCCTATGTGTACAGGCATCTTCAAACGGCGCCCAAGTTCGTTGAACAAGTTTCGTGCTATTATTTCCTTTTTTACAGCCAGATTAGCTTTTGCTGAGGTGTCGTAGGTTGTGAACAAGATGTCCACGAAGTTTTTCGGTCCTACGAAAAACTATTGATGGAGCTGTGGGAATCAATTAACCCAGGTAAGAAAGCGTTAGCTGCCTATTTCCCCAAAATTTCCCCTTTACTCATTAGGTATTCAGATCATTTGGTATCTCAAAGGATTGTACGAGATTCATACAGATTTTGACTCAGTCCCTACAATTATAGAACAAATTAATCCATTCCTTTCTCTTATCCCCAACGCAGTCAGCATTGACTTTATCGTCACTTTCGCGAACTCCTGAAGTCTAAAAGCGGATTGCACAAACTACTCACTTGATAATGTTGAACGAGTTAATGCTTGAGACGTGAAAGCACGAACAAGAATCAAAGGGAAAGACCAGCGGAAAACGTAGCGGAAGCTTTGGCAGTGCAGCTCCCGTATTCCTTATCGTTTGCCAAATGTGCAGTGACAAGTTGTTGACTTCGGTTATTGTTTCTTGCGCATTATGATACTCAATACGAATTCATGCTGTCAACCGAGTCCTCAACAACATGATAGAGCGTTAAATATTTGTTCATCTGTTGCTAATTGTGCTGGTATTATCAGGTCCTATCTGGTTTTGATCTGGTGTATTGACATTGACACATGTATGTATATTAGCCATTCGCAGACAGCTTTGAATCTAAAAAATAAGCTTCACAAAACGTAAGGTTAAGAGTTGTCGAAAATGACTGTAGAAACAATCGAGTGAAACAGAAAGCAACTGTAACGGGGGAATCCTTATGTTTCAATTGAATCAAATATCTCCGAGTTCTTCAATACATAAACCTGTGTCATATACTATGTCAGGGTAAGTTAGCAAAAAATTTGTAATCACTACAGTAAAGGTGATCCAAGTGAGTGTCAGTGCTAGTGTAAACCAGAGCAGTGTGGATGAAGTACACAACATAGGACGGAATTGACAGTTAAAGCTTATTACCCTCTGGCACGCGCATCAATTCGCAAAACAAAGAACAGAGGAATCTGTCAGCATTTTGCACATGCTAAAAGAATGCCAGCCTAGGATTTTTTGCGAGAGAAAACAAATGCTCGGGAATTCAGCTTCAGATAGTGATGCTTTTCCTGTTTCGTCCTCCAAGCTGGTCTAGTAATATACTTGCACATTTGCACTTTACGACACCGCCAAATGACTTCATGTTCTCAATTTCTTAGTGACTTTCTGTTCCATTGCTCTTAAAGATACAATGCAATGTGTCGGAAGTTAACTATAAGATGTAAAGGCGCTAAAAGAGAAGCTGTATGTGGGGGAAACGAAAGTGGTTATGCTATGCAGTATCTAAATTATTGTTTATTGACGACTAGCACGAATTGTTCATTGGACTAGAATAGGAGCAAATCCCAGCAATTCTTAATACTGTTTGGATGCGTCATTGCTGCCAATAATAGTAGTTCCTGTTTCATTATATTCTATTGTTTGTAAATAATCAGTCAGTGTCAGCTTATTGGAATTAATTTGCACTTAACTTTTGCAGTACGTAGCCTACAAAAGATGGGGCTAGCTAATACAGCAAGTGCAGTTCAATTGCAGAGGAGTTAAACTACGTTGTAACTTTGAACCCCAACCGAATCAATCCTCTCATCAAGTACAAAGCCGTGATCCTCCGTAAATCGCAGGATGAGCAAGCAGGTTTACGATCGCAATCTCCTTTATCACGGATTTTTTTTCAAAATTATTGAATGCAGTCAAGGATTGATCGATTGCGAATTTCCTTCTCACTTTTTATAGGCATCCTTTTATTTCAATAAGCCCAGAATTTAACCGCTTGGGAATGTCACGGCCGGCTGGCGTTTAGACGCTGACGTGTAGTTTCAGGATACACAATACACCGTCGTAAAACGTAGATAATACACTGCTGAAATTCCAAGTCAGAAAGAGTGAGCATTAAGTGTCAGACGTGAGTTTTAAGGCAGATATCAGAATGGAGAATGGCTACTAATTACCAGCTACTGTAAATCCTGTGCGTTTTTTGCAAGTGCAAAATCTTTTATACGGTAGTATCATATACTGGAAGGAAACGGACAAATTGCAAGCCCAACATCTGTTTTTGCACACATTTGAGTTTGCACTTCTCTAGGTGTTTTAAAATTACATAAACATGTTCTACAGCCAGGTTAGAACAGAAGTTTAACTTTGTCGTTGCTTATTTCAGATCATCATCGGGAAATACGGCAGGCACAGGTATCAGCACGAGCTGGTGGACTCAAGTGCTTGAATGAAATGGTGTTCAACTCAACCGAATCCTACCTCGCCAGAGTGAGCTAGTATTTTAGTTACCGCAACGACGTTGTGCCTGTTGTGATCATGTCTTCCGCTGGTGTCGATACAACCTACCATCATGACAAGGATTCGATTGAATTATATAAGCTTGATCATGATGACGACAAGGAAATCAAGCGTAAGTACTGTCTTCAGTAAAACTTATGTTGCAGAATAGAGAGCTGAGGAAGTACTCATAATCATTATGACTCATTGTTTTGCAGGGTTGAAAAACATTCAAAAGTGCAATTCCATAATTAGACAGCGGTTTCCCGTTCTAAAATGGCTGCCAAATTACAAGCGAAATTACTTTGTCTCTGACCTAGTGGCTGGGTTTACAGTCGGGCTTACCGTCGTGCCTCAGTCCATGGGATTTGCAGCACTTGCGACTCTCTCGCCCGAGGTAATTTTGATCGGAGGCTAGGGTTTTGAATACCACTGAGATTTTCCGATTTTGCCCCTACAATTTCAGCGGTTAAGCTTTTACTTAATTACTAAATTGTATTTTTTGGTTTAGTAC
This sequence comes from Sminthurides bifidus, assembly GCA_009872375.1. Lineage (NCBI taxonomy): Eukaryota > Metazoa > Arthropoda > Collembola > Symphypleona > Sminthurididae > Sminthurides > Sminthurides bifidus. The sequence goes on along the minus strand of VRMD01000603.1, from coordinate 2,012 downwards.
GGCCTGTACACCGCTTACATTGGGTGCTTCCTTTACATATTGTTTGGAAGCTGTCGACAAGTTACTGTTGGCCCGGTCTCTCTACTCAGTCTACTAGTATTTCAGACATGCGGCCAAAACTTTCCAGAATGTGCCGTGTGGCTCAGCTTTCATGCTGGCATTGCTCAGATATTGATGGCATGCCTTCAGCTAGGTATGTGGCAAATTGTTAATTAAATTCATACACTTGTATTTCTATACATGTCACCAAAAACGTTGTAGTACATCTGTTAGTGCTAAATTGAACTAAAAATTTGCAGGCGTCATTGTCAGTTTTATTTCTGAGCCGGTCACCGTTGGTTTTACGGCTGGTGCCGCTGTAACAACGATTTCAGCTCAAATTCGTAGTTTCCTTGGGATGTCTAACGTCAGCGGGACAAATATTGTCAAAATTTGGACTCAAATTTTTCAGAACTTACACACAGTTAGAACGGGAGATGCTGTGATGGGAGTTTCTTCGTTCGTTGCGCTCTTATTTTTACAGGTACAGAGATACAGAGATGTCCAACTTATGAGCCTAATGGAACAATGATTTCTCTACTTAATTTTCATATAAAAGTCAGCTAAAGCAATACAAGTTTACTTTTCTTTGTAGAAAATCAAGGATTTGGAACCACCGACCAATCGAAACCGAATGGTTTGGAAAAAATTGTTTTGGTACATTTCCGTGATACGAAATGCACTAATTGTAATCATCACAAGTGTTATTGCTTACTTAATGAGTGATTCCACCGTTTAAGTTAACCGGCACAGTTAAAGGGGGACTTCCTAGCTTTCATTGGCCTGCCTTAACTGTCCCAGAATTCAGCAGTGTAGCAAACGAAACTTTAACCGAAGCGCCTGACATGCTTGATGTGAAAGAAACATGGCAGAAATACACTACCGCTCCCGTTGTGGTAGCTATCATCGGAATCCTTCAAAACGTTGCTATATCGAAGGCTTTTGGAAGTGGACAGTCTGTGGATGCAACACAAGAAATGCTGACACTTGGAATTACGAATATTGTTGGTGGTTTTTGTGGTGCAATTCCTGCATGCGGTTCTTTCTCTCGTTCAGCTGTAAACGACGTCGTCTGGAGTGAAAACGCAACTTGGAGGACTTTTCACAGGTGCGACTTTGCTTAAAATCGTTTCCGTTACGCCGTTCTGGAATTTAAGGCATTACAGAATCAAACGCACGGGTCTTTCAAATTAATTTTCAGCTGTTCTGGTTCTGGCGTCGTTAGTATTTCTGACACCAAGCTTCTATTACATTCCTAAAGCCTCGCTGGCCGCAGTAATTATAGCAGCGGTAATGAGCATGATTGAATACAACGCCATACTCCCGATGTGGAGAATATCGCGTAAGTCACGAAATTTATGTCTGAGGCATCTTTAAGCTTTTTTGCCATAATTTCTAATTTTTTTTGTAGGATTTGATGTGACGATTTGTATTGTTACCTTCCTGGCGTCAGTGTTCTTGAGCATGGAACTAGGCATCGCAATTGGAGTAGGGATCAGCGTGGCATCTCTTCTAGTTCAGACACTAAAACCGCAGGTGAAACCGAAACTGAGAGTTGACGTCGCATCAGGTGTAAAATACTTGATTGTTCGCCCTGAACATGGTCTCAAGTTCCCCAGTATTGATCACCTCCGAACTCAAGTGAACAAAATTATTCATCGATATGAATCAATTAAAGTTCTAGTTATCGACTTGGAGAGGTGGACAACGTGGGATTACACTGCTATTAACTCTCTCGTGGCTTTGGAGCGAGGCATGAAGAAAGCTCATGTTTCAATTGTGTTTTTTCATTGCGATAAAGATTGGAAGAAGGCGTTAGAGGCTGCTGGCCTGAAGAATCCGCTGTGCTGCGGTAGTGCGGAGCAGCTCTCAGAAATGCTCTTGCAAGGCAATGTTATTTCTTCATTATGAATAGTACTTTTTTCTGGGTGCTGCTTGTTGAAACCATAGCAGACCCTGACGAACCCATTGTT
>VRMD01000602.1:0-23934 GCA_009872375.1 Sminthurides bifidus | reverse complement strand
CAGTTCTGAGAAGACACACGTTCCAGAAAATTTACGGCATGACCGCCAGCATCTTCAGACAATGCTACTAGCTGGTCTTTCCCATCTGTTGTTATGACACTGTGAGCTATTGATACGTAGCTCACCTGCCCTCCGGCCTAACACATGCAGTTACAACTGCACTGGTTTATGTAAAGTACTACCAGCCAGCAGCTTCTATGCCATCTTCTATATGTACGTCTCCATCTGGAAATGCAATCGTAATGGCCGAAAACAAGGATAGAATGGAAACTGAGAGGCAAGGAAGAAGCCTACGATATGGATCCGGACGTTCATTGAAAAAGTTGCCATGTTGTTGTGATAGCGAGTAATGAGGATCGGCAATAGAGATCTGGAGGCAAGAAATATGTCTTGACACTATTATGGAGACGGAGGATGAGCAGGGCTCTGAAACAGAGACAGGGGAGAGAAGGATGGACTAATCACTCATCTTACTACAAATGCTGTTCAAGGAAAAGCCATTGTTGTAAAATGATCAAGTTTTACCCAAGAAATAAACAATGGTCTTAGGTTTCCAAAATCCTCAACGAAGGTGACAACAATTATCGAAGACAAGCTTCAGGCGTATGTTATGTGACGCGGATGAAAAATGAACTTCCAATACTGATAACAACCATGATGATGACGATGAAAACTGCCAAGACCCTTGCCTTGAAAACTCAACCGTGGTGGAAATGTAACAAGACAATGTGCACACGCGCCACTGTGAGCAGCCATGCCCGCATCTAATTACGAGAAAAGCTGGGCATAGCTGAATAAACATGAAGATCGTGTGCCATGTTGCCTACTGTAATTGCTACGGTAGCGAAGTACTGAAACAAGATTGCCGTGGAGATCTCAGAAATATTGTAGATCATTTGTGAAGCTTTTGATCAAAATGAAAATATTGTGGGGACACGATCTAGAATTAGAGGGAAGAAGCTGGAAAACCAGCGTGTCTAGACTCTTGACGGGTTGGAGATGGAGCAAGGAGCCATTGTGACAAGTGCATAATGGATAATGTACAAATAAGATGATGTTTTTCCAAAGGCTTGTAATTTTCAGAACGTGCCTGAGAATTTCGGGTGCAATATCGCATCTCCTTCGAAGAATGGAGTGTTGTAGGCTAGTGGCAACATGACTTAATTAGGTCTATGCTTCCGTTTATGCCCGATACTGGGGCAGTAAGATGCTTTTTCAAGGTCCAAAGGACCCGTGGATGCAAAGCGTAAAAATGCAGCAGGAAGGTTGGAAAAATCCACAGAGCGCAAATTGTTCATTAAAATTGACGTCAAATTATTATTATCCAAAGGGTGCGAAATTTTAAGACAAGAAAGAATGAAAAACTATGCTCCGCTAAAATATATTTACAGCAGGGTTGATCATATTGTGTATCCTTAAGTAGCACTACAACTACATAATTACACTTTCAAGTCAAACGTCAAACTACAAACTACGTTCACAGTTTTAGTAAGCGGGATATACAGTTTTGAAGTGCACCTTGAATTCATACTGTGGCGCTCAAGTAACGTTTTCCAGCGTTGTGGCAGCGAAATCATACCAGCCTCTTGATTCGCTCCAGCAACGAAAACGTATTGCCGTAAATCCGCACTGGTCAAACTAGTCACCAATATGAAGCAGCACAAGTGTTCAGAAAAAATATCGTTAATTGTAGACATTTTCGCTACAAGCTTGTTTATCTTTTATCGCAACCTCCATCGCTTCCCACAACTAGCGTTTGCCTAGAGAAACTGGGCATGACGTGCATAATATGATACGATTTGTCGTGGTGCAAAGAGGCGTGGGAATTTATGTGCATTTCGTTCTCCTTGAATAACCTGCATCAGCATTCCGCCGTAATATTGCGGTTGGGCAATGGGCAAATCTACAACTACTGTTGGTTTGGCTTTGCAGGACTGTGCCATTGCTGTGCAATGTGCAAAGGGCATCAGTGCTAAGATGGTGTGAAATGAATTAAATATTGCAGAATCTACACCAAAATTAGAACAAGTCAAACATTGAACAGAGCTGGTAACCATGACAACGGCAGAGATTGAAAGGATGAAGAAAGAATTAAAGTAAGAGAAACGGCACAAGTAGATCCGAGTCAAAACAGCGGGTAAACCCCGAGCTTTAGGATCTGCACGAAGGACTGGCATCATGCCGCATATGGGGCTGAGAATTGAAGTGCATTTGGAAGAGAAGCCCTTGAAGACAACGTAAAGTGAACGGATGTGACAAAAAACACAAGGAACTTTTCCACAGCGACGGATGTGAGAACCGGTTAAGTTCTTGACCTAGTCACTCTAAGTCTCCTGTGTGAAGGGCAATATTCGGCGTATTCCTCCCAAGTGCAGCCGGAAGAGCCGCAGCACTCTTCTGTAATAGATTTGTCTTCTCTCTTTCGCCTGAAAAACATACAATATTACCGTTACAAGTGCGTGCATCACGGCAACCATCCATGTTTTCCCTTGAGCTTAAAAGGTGCCTGGGGTGTAAGGGTCTCAGTTATGCTAGATTATGCACTCGAATGCACCTCCTTAGTGGTTTACATCATCAGAGGATACCGTGTTTAAAAATAAATCTAAAAATCTAGATAAATCTTCACGAAACTCTCAGTAAGTATGTAATTAGAAATGGACAAGCTTTGCTTTGAGTGATTGAGGGGCAAACTCATGGGAGCTGATGTCCTTCACTTGTGTTTCGCCAAGTTTCTTTCGAGCCGAAATTCAAAGCTGTGAAATTATCAGAAGCTGTAATTCTCACGAAGAGTTTTTGTATAAAATAGAGTACCGACGTAACCAGAGGGTATGATGTCTTAGATGGCTCAGCTACTGACAAAATTTAAGGAGATTTAGATTATGAGTCATGATATTGCAATTGCTGGGAAAGAATCCATTAATTATATCAGATTAACATTTTTATACTCGGCCGCTCAAGAAGATGCTACTTATGCCTTGCCAGAGGTTACGGCTTCCTTTGCTGCACGTAAAAAGTTGAACATCCGAAAATACTTCACGACAGCATAGGTGGAATTCCTCAAAGGACGATGGAAGAGATTAAAGGATACGTTGATAGATTTTTCGGCTTTTCCTTTGAACAGGGTGACATTGTTTTACTTGTGAGCCAGGGATTTGGGGTGAAAATCTCTCTGTTTAGATCATGCCATGATTACAGTGAAGATGGTCTGAGAAGCCGAAAACAGCTACTGATCGTTGTTAATTCTTCTGCTTATAGTAGTTTTGAGAAGAGTGGCGACCTTGGCGGAGTCCTAAGCTCTTTTGTACACCGTCGTTTGTTCGGAACAGACAGGTGAACGTGAATGTTGCTGTTTAATGAGGTCCAGTAAGCCTCCACGGAAGGATGATGCGTCCATTTAAATAGCATAACTCATGCGCTCCATGGCTCTGACTTGATAATTGTAGGTTGCGAATGTGTAATTTTGTGATGGTATCAAACCTTCTATGTTTGATGTGGGCGTTTCGTCCAATTAAGCGATTAAAGGGAACAGAAATTTTTGCACGGACCGAGAAAAAAGATTCGGTACGGCGTGCTCGGGCAATTTGATGCGGCTCCAACCTTATGAGTGTTTGATCGTTAGTAGAATCACAAACTTCCGGGAAATGTCCTCCGTTGTGTGCTTTTGTGGAGGAGACCATGACGGAAGTTTGTTAAAACTTGCTAAAATAAACGATAAGGAGAGAAACAAACCGGAAACAAAGTGCGATTACACTGAACAAAGTATAACATGCCCTTGACGGTCCCAAGGTGAAAACTGAGACGAAGGGGTCGATCAAGTTTAATGCTCGGCTGAGGTGACCTGAAAAGTGGGGACTTGCTTTGCCACCGTATACTACCTATGCTTTGAAGTCAGAGACTTCAGGGTCTGAATTCCAGATGGGCTTGTGTCGATTAAGGAGGATTCCTGCCGTACCCTTACATTAGCTAAAAAGTGGGAGAGATGAAGATGAAAAGACGAAATCACCTTATTAATCCGCTCCAGGGTTTAACCACGGTATTTGCTCTCAAAGTATAACATGCCCTTGACGGTCCCAAGGTGAAAACTGAGACGAAGGGGTCGATCAAGTTTAATGCTCGGCTGAGGTGACCTGAAAAGTGGGGACTTGCCTTGCCACCTTGTACAACCTATGCTTTGAACTCACAGACTGCAGGGTCCGGATTTCAGGTGGGCTTGTGTCGATTAAGGAGGATTACTGCCGTACCCTTACATTAGCTAAAAAGTGGGAGAGATGAAGATGAAAAGACGAAATCACCTTATTAATCCGCTCCAGGGTTTAACCACGGTATTTGCTCGGGATTTGCGAATGAAAACACCCATCGTATCGAAGGGCTGATCCTTGTCCAATCTGTAGATGTCTTTTTGGCANGAAAAGACGAAATCACCTTATTAATCCGCTCCAGGGTTTAACCACGGTATTTGCTCGGGATTTGCGAATGAATACACCCATCGTATCGAAGGGCTGATCCTTGTCCAATCTGTAGATGTCTTTTTGGCAGGCCCATTCCATGTGTGTCAAAAGCTGGTCGCGGCACCGTACGTGCTTTTCAGAGTGCCAAGCTGCTTTCCATTCATCATCGTTTCTGGAACCAAGAGAGACAAGTGTATCAAGGGTGGAATACTGATGGAGCAACGCGAACAAAGAGAGAACGGTACTGGGCTTGGGCGAGGCTCGCTAACAGAATAATACCAGGGGGATGAAAAACTCCCGGGTGTCACTGTCTTTTTACAGCCTAGGCTTTATCAATGCATGGTCGGTGGATTTTCTCGGTTTAAAGTATTTATGAATCAATGACCTGATGTCAGGTTACAGCACAGCACGGCTTTTAAAGATAATGATTGCGAATAGAGAAATCCATGTTTATCGGAAAATGCTTCATCCGCCCTTTCCCACGAACAAATTTACATTTCCACCCCAGTCGCCTGCTTTCCCTATGCTGTACTGGTGTGCTTTCTAACGAGATGATAACGACTAAAAAACGGCAGCCATATGTCCAAGACAAAGGCGCATAACGGTCATCTAACTTGGAAGCAAAATCCCCCGTCAGTCTTATCTGGCTTTGATTTACAATATTCCTTGCATTTGTGACTAGACTCAGTCATGACTAAGTGACAGGAGATTATCCCAAAAGAAGCTTGCAACCTTGGGGGCTACGGGGAATCTAAAATGAATTTATATGTGCTTTCTCAGACGTTACAGACTTTATAGCTTATCGTGGTAGTAATGATCTGAGAGATAGGGAACTGCATTAACTTTTATAACTTAACAAGAACTGTATGCAGAGCAAAGCCTTTTCCATAAAGTTGGACGTCTACATGAGAATTGAGTTGAATCCGCTAATGATGAGATGAATTTACCTTAACTCGAATAAATTTTGCAGCTCTGCTTCCTTGTCCGGGGAATGACACTGAACTCGGGCATTTAGCAAAGCAAGGGTCAAGAAGATGATAGCGACCACAGACTTGCACAAAGGTAGGGAGAACATTCCCAGAAATGAAGTCCAAATCCTAGTCTTGTCATCTTTGCTTTCCCATTGTACTTTTGACCTGGACTTTGATTCCAGTGCTCAATCCATGCACCAGAAAATAAAATGGTTAGAAACAGAAAACGACACAGGACGTTTTTAAAACGTTCTGCTAAATCAGACACCAGGTGATGTGCTCAATTGCTTCTAACCCTCCACAATCGGTACGGATTGATTGAGGTACTGGAGAACAACTTCAGAGACGATTGACTGTAAAGAGGCACTGATGCAGCACTGGCCAAGTCATCATTCTTTCGATTGTAGATGTGTCGATTAATTTTGGATTTTGAACGAAAATACGGGTCTTGAAACGATACAATCAACTTGAAAGTTTATGAATCTATCACGTAGTGACACGAGAAGCACTACTGCAACTTAAATAATCGTTTTGTGCAAGTGTCTAACGTTCAGCGGTGATTGAACAAAATGAGATGATGGAGTCAAGTTTTGTTTAAAGCCGGAGAAAATAACATGCGCCGAAGAGTCAGTTCTGCATTTGGCCGGGACGGATGGGATAATCTTTGCAAAGATTGGTTAATCCAGCGGATTTTGGCCAACCGACAGCTGATGTGTGTGGGTGCAGTTGGGTTTGTCAACAGATATTGCAACGGGGATTAGGCGTCACAAGTTTCCGCTTTCATTGTCTTGCCTCTTTTGACGAAATGTGGATTACGTTAACTTTACTCGGTGAACTTTATTGACTCCCGGCTGCTCGGATTTTCTAAGGGGGCTTTGTGACTCACTCAGGTCCCATCCTTCGCCCACCGAAAGTAACTTTGAGGTAGTAATCCTAAAATACTGGCAAGTGGGCGGGTGAAATCACTGCGATCCCGAGGCTGGTGCTTTTTCTGTTCCAACATGTTCCAGGTTGGTTTGAACTTCCAGGACAATGTACACAGGTCTGATAGCGTCGTCGCGGCATCATATTTTGTTTACTCATCGCTGTCAACGTCATGAAAATCTCCGCTAAACTCGTCTACTTTCCCGTGATTAGTAGTTGGAACCTTATTTTGTGAAAGTAAAGGCCTGAACATGCGTCATTTCCTTGTTGGATTGGTTCCTTGCTTCCAAAATGTACTTACAGGTCACCTACCGAGTAGAAGGGGGTGACACAAACTGGAATTGCAAGAAATGTGGAATTAGGAGGTTCTGAATAGCAATTATAGACATTTATTATGAAAACTGCACCACGAATGACAAATTTTCAATTTCTTCCGATTGCATACCAGTCCAGTATCTTCAAAACTTTGTCCCACATTATTATTACACTCCAACTGAAAGGCGCTAAGCGCCATCTAGCAGAAACAGCCATACTCCTAATTTATGATGCTGACGTTATCACAACTTTTTATTCGTTATTAGCATATTGAAGGGCCAGGATTCTCTTTCCAAAACTTAATATGACCGCAAACGTTACTAGAATGGTTTGATCTTTACCTACTTAGTAAGAAAAGAACTTTTAAAATTCTTTTGTTTCATTAAACACTTCAATGAGTTGTTGACTCGCTGCCGCCAGATCCTCCGGGTTTTTCTGAAGCCATGCCTCCATTAGAGTACCGGATGAGAAAAAGTCAGTCATTCCTCCGTCATTTTCATCTATTTGTTCTTGAAGCTTATTTAACATCGGCATTACTATTAAACCAGCGATACCGACTAGGAATCCGTATAAATATCGCTGACGATTTTCAGCCTCCAGTTCCTGTAAACGTTTGCGTAAAATGAGCACGATATTCAGTTCTTAATTCATAAAGGTGCACCGTATGCAAAAAATGTATTAAAACTTACCTCCAAAGTAAAATCGACGCTTCTCATGCAGCATCCCGACGTAATGTGAAAACCGAGAGTAGTAATACTCTAAGCTGCGTTTCCATCCGCCATTTTTCCTTAGCTCCGGTTTGACGCTACCGAACAAATAGTAGTTGATGTCAAGTACTAGTGAGGCTATGGCCGGTAGCTGCATTAAGTTATACACACACATGTACATCAAAATGAAATACATTGAAAGCCAATTCCTGGCTTGTATTAAATGATTCTAATAGTTGCTGTTTTTCCTGTTGGGTTATCTCACCTGGAAATCGATTAAGGCTACTTCCAAGTTTCCGTCTAAGTTTCTGAAAAGCATGTTATTGTTCCACGAATCTCCGTGAACAATTGTCAGGAATTTGGAGGACTTGAAGTCGGTGTAGCAGCTGTTAGCGTGCTGAAGGGGATTAGTACGAATTTTCTTTAAGAATTCTATCATCTCTTCACAATCGGGAATCAACTTCTTTTCCAAAATGTTCAATGTTGTGTCAATCCAAGAAATCAGCATGGGTTCCATTATTCTTTGACCATCAGGAGTTTCGTACACGCTCTCAAGTACGGTTGGAAATCTAGTCATGAGTTCCTCTGCAGACATCTTTGATTTCATAAAGACGTAAGAAGCCGCGTGGTACTTTGCCAGGGCGTCTAACGCAGCCCTAAAATACATGAAACGGTTTTTCTACAAAGTCAAAAGACTTGGACAGGGTACTTTTTTCCAACAGCCGTATGAGAAAAAGTAGTAGGTAAGAATTGTGCATTTTCAATACCTCGAATGCTCCAAATCTTGTTTCTCGACCTTGTTGCACATGTAAAATCCTTTGGTTGACAGGTTTTCCATCACAATTAACTCATGATCACCATAATAGCACTTGGGCATCAAATTGCCAAAGTAGCTAGAAGCGCCATCTTGCCCAAGTTGTTCTCGCACAAATTCTCGTACTAGTGGCTGAATTTCCAAAAACACCGAAGCTTCACGTTGAAAAAGACTCAGAGCTCGAATATCTTGAGAATACTGCTCGTTAGATGTTAGCGTTTTATCTCGCACAAATTCTCGTACTAGTGGCTGAATTTCCAAAAACACCGAAGCTTCACGTTGAAAAAGACTCAGAGCTCGAATATCTTGAGAATACTGCTCGTTGGACGTCAGCGTTTTAGCGAAGAGATTCAAGGGCTCTCCCTTCGTTAGCTCAACGGTGATCGTAAGGGTTGCACTACCAAAATTTTCGCCCTTTAAAGGTGGTTTCTCTATTTTGATGCTCTTAATCGCATCTTGAGATACATTATGGGAACTCAAAATTTCGATGACACGTTTTTCGTCTAGCTTGATCATTGTGAGGTATTAGGCCTGACATGTGAGTTATCCCAAAAAGTTTTGAAAATTGATGTCGTATGATACCTCTGGCTTTTCGCAATGCGAATGACTGACTGAGTCCAGGTATGAATTAGTCCTCTACTTGCGTATGGGTGCAGACCATGTCTGAATGGACTGTTTCCAGTCACTCATAATGTCCCAAGGGCAATTTAAATCTAACATGCAATGCTAGGATAGGAACATCGCATTGTGATTTCCAAGAGCAAGTATGCCATTTACTATAGAACTCAGTATGGATTTGCTCCCCTGATCTGATGATGTAATTCAAGGGCACATCTCCAGCATTGGCTTTTGGTCTCATCAGCAAACGCTATCTCATGTTTTGATAATTGCTAGGAGGACACACCAATTCACAATGAGCAGTGATGATACGAAGGAAATTCAGCTTAACCTTGGAATGGACATGAAGTAAAAGAAGGATGAATTGACTAAAACTCCTTTCTTTTTTATACAAAGCTAAAACGGACTTCTGACTTTTATGCTAAGTTATTTAATGTTGCTTGTTGAACGAATTCTCGAGTTCAAAGATTAAGTAAAAGCATTTCTTAATAATATTAACAACAATTACATGCACTTCATTCAGGGGGGACATTCGGCATGCCGGTTTTTGGCTGTTTTCGGTTTGTGTCGCCAAGTGGAAGCGGTGGCAGCGGCGGGGCTTTAGGAATATCTTGCATGGCTTTGATTTTGTCTCCGATCTAGCATTTGGGACTTCAAGTTCAAGATATGGTCTTCCAACTCCTTAACGGAATCTCGTTTAGGCTGACTTGATCCCTTACCCCTTGAAGTTGATGGTGGAGTTGGAGATTCTGTCGAATTTTTGTGAGGAGATGAAGAAGTAGGTGTAGTTGGCTTCGGACTTGCTTGAGCTGTCTTAGATGGCGAACCTGCTAGCAGCAGTCTGGAAATGTCCACTTGAGAACCTTTTTTAAATTCCCGTAACATGTTTTTCTGCAGCGGTACAGTGAGGTTGAGAGATGGCTTCTTCCGCTCATTGGCATTGAAATCGTCGCCAAGGTTATTTGACCGTGGTCCCAATTTGGAATCGGTCCCACTGCTATTCTTTGCTATTGATTCAAGTAAAGCGTCAATCTGAGACCAGTCTGTACTGTCCGTAACGCTGTCTGGTTCTGGACATGTGGCGGGTGCGGCGACGGTGGTACTTGAATGCGTGCGGAAGTAGCGTTGAATTAGTACCTTGATCAGACTGAAATACTCCTTTTTCTTCTCGTTCTCATGGTATCGATCAGATGGTTGCTGGAAATATTGCAAAGATTATCGTTAAGCTTTGAAGGTGTAATATAATAAATCTGCATTTGAGTAATGAAAGTTAAACTCATTTTACAATACTTACAATATGAATACAAGTTGCACAGTTGCAACTGAGTGCATATTTGCCGGGATGACGTTTCAAGGATCTGAGCATTTTGAAAAAATATATTACATCCCATAAGGTTGGTAGCAAATTCAATGGAGGAGGCATCACGGAAGCTCGAGAATAGTAAATCCATATCTGTAATCAGAGAAATGTAGCTGTAGATCACCTAATGGAGGTTTCACAGTTACAATTCGAAGGTAGGAGATAGGGCCCTTGTTTTTGCAAACACTACAGTATTCTATGATGTCAAACCAACCTGGGCTCGTTCGGAACCTCCATCTTGATTTGCTCTCTTCCAGAATGTTCATGAAGGCGTTCGATATGTAAGCTATGAAGATTGAACCGAAGAGGATTGTAGTTCCAAGGAAACAATAAGCTGTAAAATATAAGTTTTTGAAGTGTCTTAGAATCACTATTGTATTTAATTCTATTTAAAATCATTGGTATGACATACTCTTTTTGTTTGGAATGCTGCACTTACTTGCATGAAGGATTTTACCAACGTATTCTGTTACTTCGTGGTGGTTGTGACCTTTGGTTCCGTTTATGACAATGCTTAGATGAACTATATCGTCGGCACTAACGTCTACTATTCCAAAAAGAGACCAATACAGTTCAAATAGAGTTGTCGTATAGGATGTAAACACCTGGGATTGCTCCTCATTTTCAACAATGCTAACTGCTTCTCGGTACGGGCGGTAGATGATGGTCAACCCTGTTTTGAGACAAAAACGAGCACTAAATCAGGTGAACATTTGCGTCCCTCAAGAGTTAATCATTGGTAACAGTGTTAAACTTACCAAAACAGAAGGCAGCTAATAATATTATGAAGAAAGGTGCAAAATGAAGCACGTTCTTCATCATGGCTCGAAGTGCAACAAGGGCCGGACCTATTTTTTCATGAAGTTGGATGTACCTGAAGGCTCGACCGCAAGCTAAAATAGTTCCTAGTGCCAAGACGACGTCTTGCAAGCAACATAGGGTCACTGCTTGACCAATAATGGCGTTCTAACGGAACTCGGAGATCGAGAAGACGTACTGGTGCTACCTGCAAAGGAAGAAGTTGATAGTAATCATTGCTAATTGATACACATTTTAAGAAACAAGTCACATAAATACTCACTTCAGTAGAACGTGTGTACATGTAAACCCAGCAGAAAATGCACAAGTAAAATACGGAACAGGTGATGAGGTCGTAAAAGTTCCAAGCCACTTTGGTGAATGTACTTGGGCTGGCAAAAAGTTGAGTGAGCAGTGCTTTGGTATGACCCAAGACGAATACTATGATTGCGATTTCAGTATCTGTAATAGATTTAAAGTTCATCAACCGAATTAAAAAATGAAGCAGACCACAATTATTTAAATTAAGCCAGTACTGTGGTTAACTCACACACGGTTTTCGGCATTCGTATCTCTGACCGTTGGGTAATGTGTCGATACAGTAAGAGCGATGACAAAAATCAGGTGTGAGATCCCGTAATTAACGCATCTGTTCATAGGTGCTGCCAATTTTCTTCCAAATCTATTTCCTTGCTCGCCACAAACAAATAGCAAGTACAAAGGGAAGAACATCCCTTGGAGTAGGATGTTTCGAACACGTGAGCGAATAGGTAAGTATCGCCAATCTGGCCAGTAGTTACCGACCCATAAATTATACAAGACCTGTAAAATAAAAAACATGAAGAAACATCCTTGGATTTAATGACTGGTCATCGACGAAAACCTCCGTTTTACAAATCGAGTCCAATTGTATTTACAGCTTGTGAATTAGGATGAGCGACGAAGTCCAAATGCTCCATGGTGATTGCCGCTGACAAGCGTGGATACCGTTCGTGTGCAGCTTGTTGACCATGTTTTTGTGAAAACAAAAGTTCGAGTTCGTGAGAACTTTTACACAAAGCTGTAAAAAATTAATTTTAGTACACTTCGACATAACAGTTAATCAGTGTTAGCTTTAATGTGCTTGGAAACGTCTGATTATTGACTATTTTGCGTACCTACGAATTGTACGGTATACTCTTTTAACCGTTCTAAAATCAGCAGGTAGTTTTTACGTTGCTCGATTTCTTCATCCACAGCCTGTGAAGAGAAGACAACAGGTTATGACCATTACAGACATAAGAGGATTACGTCGAGCTTGAGGTCTGCAGGTAGTACTAATGACTCACTTTTTCTTAATATCTCAATGTATGTAAAGGCCACGAGTAATGGGTCAAAACTAGGCAAGGTGTTTGCCAAAAAGCCTAACATGGCAGGGCTTGTGATTGCTTGGTATTCATGTAGTCTTCTCCGATCAAGACCCACGTACTCTTCCTCTTCTTCGGCGGTCAAATAACATGGGCAGAGGTTGTTTGTTGATTTTGAATCGGATTTTCCAGTTGGCTGACTGCACAAGTACATAAAATCATTCTAGTAACGCAAAGTAGCGACGTATTTCCGTAGACGGAAATTTCAAAAAATTATATTGGCTCACCTATCATAATATCTCGGTCGGCAATCATAAATTAGCTGTAACTCCAGCGTTTCTCCATGCAATGAGAAAAAGACTAACAAGCTGTAATTCCCTGTGATGGCTGCCAGCATTAAAGGAGACATGTAAGAGTCGAATTCAGAAAATTTCCACTTCGGCAACGATGCTAGTTTTCCTCTGATGAGATGTTCAAATAGCCGAGCTCAGTTCCATGCCGAAAGCCGGTGAGGCAGGGTTTTACAAAATCAATGCCTTCTAAAATCAGGGCCATACTTTTCGTAGGTGAGTTCAGGAGAGGCGACTATCTTCTCGAATATTTTTTCAACGCTTCTATCGCTTGACATTTTCGTTGCCAATAATAAGATGTCGTACAAAAGGTAATCAATGCCGTCTAAGGTGTCCAACAGGATGTGCAGCACGGATTCGTTTTCACTCCTCACTCCAATATGGAGCAGTGTGTCCCCCTGAAACATTATCATGAATCGTTAGTAGAGAAAGAACTTGATCATGTTCACTGTTAACTTGAAGGCTTCAGAGGATGGATTCAATTAATGCAATTTCGAAAATCAAGTACCTGTACATTGTATTTCCTTGATAATGCGAACAATTCTTCTGTATCGTAATCTGCCAGCAAGGCTTTCAGTTCTGTGCAGTGTCCACCTTTTGCTGCTGCGAAAACATCTCGGTCTTTACCAGTCAGCACTTGTACGTCTTCAAAAGGATCCCAAATGATTGACTCGACCTGCAAATAAATAAATCTTCAGGCATGTACCAAACTGTCTTGAAGGAAGAGGTTCCGAAAGCTATTCCAATGGTTACTTGAGTTTTTAATGTGGCATGCGACACTTACAACGGCTGTTGCATCTTCTGTTTTATCATCTGAGGAAGATGAGGACAGGGAAGATGAATTGTCCAAGGATATGCTAGAACTATCCCGCTCAGGTAATTCTTCGTACCGTGAGGAGTGCTTCTTTCTGCCACTTGAGAAAATATTGTCTGAATCCATTTTAAAAGTAATGATGACCAGTTTTCAGAATCAGCAAATGCTGCTCACAGTTCTTAGTAACTGAATTCATGTTTCAGCGCCCTTAACTTCGTGCAACTATGAATTTGCCATTGCCTAGCAACCGTTCTTGAACTTGTGCAGAGAATGGAAGTATATGCAAAAGATTTTGACAGCAGTAGTGTGAACACGTTTTATTTGAACAACTTCATGACGCAATCTAAACTTCGCGATTCTTCCAGCACACTATAATTCAAATACGTTGCTATTACTTACCATTCATATAATTAATAGCCTCTCAAAAGTTTCGGAAGCACGATCAAAACAAGTTTTTTTAAATATTATGCGATAAACTATATTATACGCTTCGTTTGGACAAAAGGTAGGCTTATAAAGCGACTAAATTGTGGTTTCTAGCGCCATCTTAGGTTTCAACGCCTCCATAGCTGAGATAGAACTGCGTTTCTTTTGTGTTGACTGAAGTAATCGTTTAAAATCTCCTAAAGAAGTTACAGATGACTTAAGACGGAGGGAACTGGACACTTGCCTTTGAAACTGAGGAATTTTCGAATCACTGGCACCTGCTCCTCTATTTGGAGAAACTGGCAATTGACTCGATGCGGCAGTAGGAATATTAGACTTTGAATTGAATAACCGGTTATAACAACTATTTGGATTCTTGATCGCTTCACTATTTCTAGCAAGAATACTAGGTATCTTAGCTTGATTCAAATTATGACCAGGTGAGTTTCTAGTGGAAGCATTGCTAGCTTCATTCAAATTTTTCCTGTTCACTACTTGCAAACGATCGTAAGGGCTTTCACTCGTGGTCCGTCTCAAAGGCGTCGATGTCAGCGGCAGCGTTGTTGGCCTTGCCCTTGGAGGCAAAAGGGATGGTGGCGAAGATTTTGATGGTGACAGCGTCTGAGTAGTACCTTTCTCCGCGGGCTTCGCTGAGCTGAGAATGTTGGTCTTGGCTGTCAGCGGTTTTAAAGGGGCCGGCTGTATGTTAAACTTTTTCCTGAATCGGTAAATCTCCTTAGAAATGTCGTCCATCGTGGGCGGCGACTCTGTAGAATTCCAATGCAAATGAAAGTTACCTTACAAGCATCCAGCAATGTGATTACCCTTGAAGGGCTACCTGAAGATCAGTGATCTTGGACTGGGATGGAGTGGACTAAAGCAGGATTTGGAAGGACGAACACAGGTAGTCCAAATTAGCAGCCATTATGGGCTAATGACCAATCAGTCAGACTTGTTGCAAACAGCCGAACAATAGGTAGTCAAGTTTTGCAAGGCTTGTGCCTGAAGCTCTAGTCATTATTACTCACGAGGCAAAGGATGTACGACTAGTATGCTTTTAAATTAAGTTACTCAAGTTGTCAATAACTAAACTAGTGCATTCATTAATTCCACTTACATTACCAACCAACATCTAGTAATACCGTGCCGATGCGTCGTGCCACATGCGCAACAATTACTGAATGCACTACTGACTTGAATCGATAATCAGGAACGCAGCAGCAGCATTCCATCCACTCATTCAAACAAGTGAGTAAATTAGCAAATGCAACACACTTTAATGACAGTCATAGGAAGGGAATTTACAACACAGTAAGAACCAAGAAGTCATATGAAAACGGCCATGTTCTCAAGCTAGCAAACATCTAAAAGTCTAATGTCAATTTAAACACACACATACTACAATAATGACAGGACACACAAGAAACAAACGGAAAAATGTTTCAATATTCCGCCGCCATTCAGTCACCATTCCCGCTTGTTACTCTCTACAACACCTTAATTTAAAAAGCTACTGTATATTACATGGTAAATTGGTAAATATTCCCGTGTAAGTTAGTGAGGTCAGCCAACTTGGCTGATGGTGCACCGATAATATTACATATTTAATGGGACTAATGGTTTGCATTAATACGTGAAAACCTCTGTTTCGCATCTACAAACCGTTTTTCAGGTTGTTCTTTAAAGGATGTCACTTTAGTACTCCGCTGGTTAGAGTTCTTCGTTTCATAGAACGGCTAAACTAAAATGGACGTGAACGTTAAGTGAAAGGCTGGCTCATGTAAATGATCTAGAAATTGCGACAATTAATTACAAGCAGGCTAAGATAGCTGGTGCAAATGCAGCGAAACAAGCAGACCCGAACCAATGACCCTGACTAGGTAAGAAGAACCAGGTGACAAAGCAATTGTAACAGCGTAAAGTAAATGAAGAACGTCAAGAAAGAGAATGCGAATGGGAAAATGTCAAGATGAAAGCATGAAAGTCATCCGCAGTGAACAAAGAAGAGGACCTCAAGTCAGTCAGAACATAAAATACTGGTAAAAGGCATTAGATGCTGGGATGGATGACAGGAAGAGAAACCGAGACAGGGAAATGCACTACCAAATATCAGTGTAGCAAAGATTACCTCTTCTTGAGGAAAGATGGACGTTCGTCAGAAGATAAGGCGAATTTAGACAAGGGAATTCGGTTGAGAGATTCGCCTGGACTGGAGCGTACTGGGGAATGAGAAGCGCTGCTCATGCTCAAGATTCGCTGAACATAAGCAGGGTTTTCCTCGGGAATGTCGCGTTTTTCTTTCACGTTTAAAGGCGTACCTTGATTACTGAGAGGTGCGTGACCGTTGGGACTTGCGAGAGCTGCAAAAAGGCGTTTGCTATTGATTGTGTGAAGTGGATTCCTTGGCGGGATTTCATCCGTGGCGATCCTGTAGCTTTCGTTCCGTTTCAGTCTGTCCTTGATTTTTGGCAAATTCTTCAACTCAGGCATCACGGGAGGAATGGCAGAATCGAGATCAGTTTCCAGCAGGGTGTGTTTGTACGCTTTGGAAAATTCTTTAGGTGAAACACCATTTGACAAGCTACCGGGTTCAGGACTGCTGACTGGAGAGAGCTGTTGCGAGCGACGAGCTCGAAGGAGGAGACACTGGTGACAAAACCTGCCTGGTTGGCGAAATGACTTTTTGCTTGAGGCTTTCTTCACTGGCTTTGAGGTTGTAGCGTCGGATTTCCTCAATGCGTTCATACAACTCCTCATTTTGAGCCTCTCGACGGACGATTCTGTCGTACACAGATTCTCGAATTCGGGCATAGTTGCTATTGGAATCGTAATCCGGCTCTTTGACAGCTTGACCCGGGTCAAAGGACACTTTGTGCCGTCGCTTTCTCTTCAAGGTCTCCGAGGCGAATATAATCTCACCGTTGGCATCTAGGACAACTCGAGCACCCCGAATTTTGGATGAGAGGGCTGGCGGAAGGTCCATCTTGGCCTCATGAGCCGCCGGCTCATGATGCTCTTCTTCTGAAGAGCCCAAGAGGACCGTGTCCAGAGCATAGTATTCTCTACCAATGTCTAACTTGGGACCAGCACTGCGGATGACTTGCACGTCGGGAATCACATCTGGCTGAGGTAAGTTTGTTGTGCTTCTGGTGAGCGTGCGTGTACTGTGACCGGAACTGCTTCCCGTGCTATTGGAGCTGCCCGGACGGTCTTGTGACAACCCTGTCAGGTTTATGACGTCTTTTTCTGAATCACTGAACTCGCTCAGCGTGCACGAACCGCTCTCATTGGAAAAGTCCACGGCTTTCGGCGTGTGTCTTCCGCTGTCCGAGTCTTCCGGATCTGTCAACTCGTTCGCATCTTTGCTCGGAGGTGGACTTCCGGATGAACATGAGGGCGATGGCGTAACAACGACCAGAGACGGCACACGCTCAATCAGAGACTTCCTCTTCACCCTCTCCTCCCAGCCGGAATCCTCCTGTGACAAAACAACAATGCCATTCAACATCTTCATTCACTCTGCATTAGGAGTCAAGCCACATTTAATTGCTCCCACACATTGCACAATACCGACATGGTGATGGACGATACCACAATGAGCATGAGGCACACGCACCTGTTGCGACTTCTTATCCAAGAGATTCTCCATTGAGGAGTTACGTACCGGAGGCTCCGGCTTGTTTCGCATCACAACTGTGCCACAGGAGCTGGCGGTTGTGCTCGTGGACCCTTTGCCGAACAACTCGTACTCGCTCTCCAAGTTGATTGTACTTCCGCCAGTCGTAGAGCTTTTTTCATCCTTGCCACCTTTCTTTGATTTAGGGAAGCCGCATTCGTTCCTAAAGGATGTAAAGTATCCCTCAGTGTCCACCGAATCCGAGTCTGAGACCATGCCGTCCTGTAAAGTGAGAAGAGTGGTTCTTAATTACATCCGGAAAGAAGAAGAAGAATATGCGGTGATTTTTAGATCTGGAGATAACAACACGTCAAGGTTCGCAGAACATTACATATTGCGATAAATTTCATCGTGCATACATACAGGCGGCAAAAGGATAGCAAATAAAAAACACCGCTTGTCATAACTAGGGAAGAGTGAAAGACCGAAGGGGTTGATGCATTTTGCAGAACTCGTACAAAGTCTAGATCGAGTCAGAGTTGCATCGAGTCAAGGAAAGGGCGATGGCTAGTTCTTAAAAGGAAGATTGCGCATACCGTGAAATTTTCAAGCTGAGGTGTCAGAGATCGATCTTCATCATCAAACAAAAAGTCTGAGGATGTGCTCAGCGAAGTTGGATCCCAGGGTGATGGAGCTGATGAAGTGCTTGGGACGCAGGTTACACCTTGGGCTGAACTCTCCGTGCAGCTACTCCAATGTCCGGAATCAATGCCGTACTTCTTCTGATCCGATGGAGATGCGACGGACGAGAAGCTCGTTTGTATTCCACACCTACAAGGCAATTAGTATGATTAGACATAAGTGCAAGTCTACTTATGGTCAAGTATTCGGGGAAGAGCGGCCAGTGTCTGTTTTGTGAACATCACAGCTTGTAAAATCAAGCGTCATTTCACGAGATTCCTCAAAACGTTTTATGACATCCCGCAGACAAGAGCGAGTAAACGATATCAAGGATTCATCATGGACGAACATGGACACGAGGAACGTGAAAATATGCCAGGTATCAAACATCTCTCTGGGATCACACCTTTTTGATTAAAATCGTGAAGATCTTATCGCGTAATATGCGGGAATGCAATCAAGCCGTGCTTTATTTCTCTACCAGGTTTATCGCTCCTATCTTCGGCTCGCCATTTGCATTGCACACTCGAACCTCGTATACAAAAGGCTGGAATGCTGTAACAACATGCTCCTTTCAAGGATTTTAACCATGTAACTAAAAACTTGTTTACAATTCTCGCAAAAAAGTTTCCGGTACTTGAAACACCTGCATTTTTACACGAGAAAGGTGTTTCTTGACTCATAAACATTGCATTTAATCATGAGAACTTTTCACCATTTCAGTACCGACCTCCAATGTGACCTGGGAAACCTACCCTTATTCCAAACTGGCCGGATAGACCGAGGAGTAAGAAAACTAAACTAGGTGGGACACTAGACCTCATCATTGATTCCTGGACAATTGGTGGGATTAAATTTTCAAATAAACCCTTACTCTTTATTCGGCATGGTGCCGCAAATGGTATTTCTTCGCCTCTTGACCCGAATCTTCTTGGTGTGAATGACAAGGGACCTTCTGTTGGCCTTCATGCGATCGAATCCTCGTCCGGTAACATCCACGGTGACTAACTGACTCGGAAATGTGGAGCTGACTGTTCTGCTCACGTCTTCCGCAGAGCATCGTTTCCGTCCATTAAGAGTGGCTATCTTTGAATCAACGTAGTCATCCAGTTTCCACTCCCTGAGTGCGGCGAAACTTGCAGGCTGTCGTAAATTAATCACAAAGTTGACTCCATGCGGGTAAAAAAGGTTGAAAAAACAACAAGGAGGAGGAAGGAGGACGAGCGCATGAAATATTGAAAGAATTTCCCACCGAAAAAGGCAGAAACAGTATACCCTTGAAAATACGCGCATGCATGTTAACGAGGACATGGATCAGTGATGTGGTGGTCCACGTTTACGTCTCAGGCGGAAGAATACCAAATCAAACTTGTAACTGTAGCGTAAACTTGAGAATGAGTCGCTTCGTTCGGAATTCCTTCAAGTAAAACAAGCTCGCACTTCCTACAATAAATACGAGCTGGGGAAAGTAACCGAAGTCTCTGAGTAATCCTCTGTTGAGCGAGGGTAAAAAAGAATTCGAACATCTGGTTTTTCACTTGAGAAGTCAGTCAAATGCTCGTTGAGAATAATTATGCTAATGTATTGCTGTCAAAAGTAAAAAAACTCTTTTAGCCCTACGACTCTTGCCTTGCCAGCTTACCAGAGTTTATTTTCAATCGTTTGCAGACCTTTTCCTCAATTCCTTCCATGAATGCCAAGGCACAATGGCCAAACACCTAAACCCTAAGCAAGCAAACATGCCGAGTCGATACAGGAGCATTAAGTCTAAAAGGAAGGAAACATCTCCTTTCTTAATTCGCTCCACCGAGAATCATTACGTCGCGACACATTGCGTCTCTGTGTACCTGAGCAGCAAAGGTTTGTATGTTGTTTTAAAGTTCCAGTCAGACTGGTTTCACATCGCGTTTAAATTTTTGGATGCTGTACAACACCAAAATAGACCCCTGCGATTACTTAAACACAGTACTTATTTCTACGATAACGGAAATGTAGCGGAAGTAATGAAACTAAGTGTAGGGAAAAAAGTCTTCGAGGAGTTGAAAACACAAGGGTTTAAAAAGAAGTCACCATGTAAGTCGTGGGTGCAGAAAGGGTGTGAAAAGAAATAGTGGCAGCGGCTACGGCCACTGCCAACTCCGGCATTTTGTTGGAGCGTGCTGAAGATTATTTTCACTACTTGAGAAAAACAAATAGATCGTGCACGATGCAGGGCGAAAACCATGTTGCAAATGGATGACCGCCACGAGTTCTCTCTCGCTGTTTACTACTTCCTATTTTAAATTATATGCGTAAATTTTGCCACCTTTTCGTTAACTTCCTCAACACTTAAACAAACCTTGACACGTTGGATTGCAGGTACTGGCCTGGTTTGCTTGTGGATTGAAAATGGAGTTCCTGGTTCAATCAAGCTACAAAACTTGAGTATATTAGCTGATGCAGTTGAAGTTGGCCCAAAGAAACGATTACAACAAAAGATATATGGCGTGACAGCCAAGAAATTGGAGAAGAGAGCGAAGACAAATTACTCCAGGCTTTAGCAATCGGCAAGAATTCATTCAAGGGTTTTAGCCAAAGGAAGTTGGGAAGAATGGGAATGGTTTTTTCAAAACGTGATGAAGAGAAAGAAAAAAGTTGATTGTTTGTTGCACAATTTACTTACCCGTCGGTTTTCATTTGAATTCTTGACGGACGGGCGCTCCCTCTCGGTAATGGGAGATCGAAGAGGGAAATGAGGCGCGTGCTTTCCAGCTTGGTCGTACTGCCTCCTGAGGAAGGCCGGTCGAGTTACCTTGATGAATAAATCCGACTCCAGAATCACTTCCCGTATTCGGTGTGGTATCTTTTCTTCCAAGTCCCCTTCCGCTGCAAAGAAAGAAACATCAATCCCGTCAGTTACACACGTGGTTAGGTATTCTACATTTCTACTACGGTTACAGTCGAACTATTCGATGCTCCGCTATTAGCTCGTGTGACGATTGTTTACATTGCAGGAAGAACATTCTCTACATGTGCCTGGATCTTAAGAATGTGCGGACCGGAAACCTGAACATTGAGTCAACAACAGTAAAAGCCGCAGTTTCTATTGTATGGACCAGGGTTCTTTCCCTTGCATTGATACGTGTTGCTTGTGGGCGCCAGGACAAGGAGCTAGCAAAGCATTTTTACGACTTGGAAGAAACCGGAGGTCGACGTCGTTATCGTTTGTCATATTTGGGTTACCTGATGGCCGTCCTGCAGTTTAATGCTAATAGCTACAGCTGCAGATGCTAAATCCCTTTAACCTCAAGTTAAAGCGGGGACGAAAGCAGGAGAATTCAAACGTGTGAGGACAAACATGAAATACAATGTACAAGATTCCCTTTTAAGGAGCCTCAACTTGGTATATTGGGCTATTAGCGACAAATGGTGTCTTCCGAACTCCGGCTTCGGCTCCTAGCACCAACAAAGTCAAGGAGATCGTACAGACCCCACCCAACTGATTGACACCGACTAGAAGAATGGAACATAAAGAAACGAGTTTTCTCTTCTTGTGGCTTTTAAATGACTGAATCTTTGACGGATTTAGTAGCCCGAGAAGAAGCCCGAGAAGATTATATTGCTGCTGGACTGTTTGAAAATACTGCGTTTGGAAATTGTAAAGCATCTCGATGAATATCAGCGGATGCTCCTTTTCATCCCTGCATAAACTTATCCTTTACTAATTGTGTGAGGATTCTTGCATGGGACAAGGCTCAGGTAGTTTAATCTCGTGAGAATCAGCTAGTGTAGAAGAAGAATCTACAACAATGATGTGCTCCTGGTCACGCTTCCGAAGCATTTCCGACATTCTTAGCTCGATCTCCATGTCAGTCTTGAGGAGACTGAGATGTGAATCTTGAAACGTGAAATTCCTCATGGGATACTGATTACACAGATGCCGAAGCGCAATTGATATTACATACCCGTCGGTAATTGAGGTATTCAGACAAATCAATATTCTATCAGAGGCGATTCATTCACGCACGAGATACCAAGTGATGCCACAGGGACTAATTTTAGCAGGGACAGAATGGACAGAAGGATCCAAGAGAGCTTAGGTTTGCGAGAGACTGAGAGGGAAAGGAGCCTGTGGATGCGTCAACTCATGTGTGATAAATAAATTGCTTCTTAATAAACGCCTCGGAAAGTGGTAATAGCCCTCAGGTGTAGCTTAAATAATAGGCGCTGAATTGCTCCTCTTGGACACGTAACACAAGCCATGGCAAAGGAAGACGCTATTCTGAGCTTAAGTCCCACTAAAGCTTTGTACTTTGGATGTGAGTGGATTGATATGCCAAATGCGCTATAGGATGTTGCCAAGGATCTTTTATAAGACCGCTATAAATAGTGTGACAAAACTAGATGCATGCTGATGAGCACGAAGGAAGATGCTCATTATACGAGGCGCAATAAAACAGAGAGATGACGACGAAGAATGGAATTTCCGACAGACCCTCTTCTTTGTTCCGGATGGGAAACAAGGTGAATACTTGCATCGAGAGGCAATCGTGGATGAAATAGGTGTTCTCCGGAGATGTTTCCTTGTCTTTGCATCTTCTTGGTGACTGGCTAAACTAGCCCGTTGGCGCTATTTGTTGAAGACTATGTGAGTACTCAATGGGTTGTGGCCCTGTCTTGGAAGAGTTAAAACTGCTCCATAAGCTAATGAAACTAGTCACAGTCACCCAAGTCCAGCCATTTTGAGCTGGCCAAGTACAGATGAAATTACTCGTTGAGAAACGCTAAGCCCTGTCAGATCAATGGCTGAACTGGGGATGAAAAACTATGCGCAGGATGAGAAATTACGAGCAATCAAATCAACAATATGAGCTGCTGACCGGCGAGGAGAAAATTGCAAGCAGACGCATAACTATATTTTCTTGCATGCTTGCAGACCAACTCTGGACGCAGCCACAATTATGGTTTACAACCTTGGATAAAAAAGAAGTTTGGAGCGAGAAAACAATGAGGGATGTGGCTCAGTTTCGGACGGAGGAGACGGAGGAGAGGTGTAACTCGGACCATAAAGAATAATAGAGACGAAGGTAAAGTTAACGAAAAGTAACACGCCCCTTTGGTCGCTTATCATTTTCCGCTCCTGGCAGGGATCTTTCTCCCCTGGAAGGTGTGTTCAAGTTAAGAGAAAATTTAAGAAATTAAATAACCTGCTCACTCTTGCTCATTGATCAACGAGATGTTATACATTCAAAGCCAAGGGCAAATGCACCGGGCTATGCATGTCGACGAAGGTCTTGAACATGTCCTTATACGTGGTTACATTGCAGCCACGACTGGACCGTTTTACGACCGCCTGAGTACGCCTGGGTGGTTTACCGATAGATTGAGAATTAATTAGCGGATTCCTTAATAGTTCCTTGCCTTACCGGTTGGGAAGTGGAATGGACCGAGGAGATTTACTGGCTCGTCTTCTAAATGGAATTATGACGGGAGTGGGACTCGGGCGTGAAATCAGTTTCCCAAGGAAGACCTCAGCCTAACATCATGGTATTTAAGTTTTTCCTGGAAAGCGGACATGTTTAAGAAGGTGCTAAGTTTGGAAAGCAAAGAAGGATCTGAGAAGAATTTCCTTGGGGACTGAAAAAATGATGATGCAACCGGGAAACTACCCGAGCACATATCAGTTTGACCACGTCCAGGTATTTAGCCACAATGACGAGCAAGTTTCCACGTTTGAAGCCACGCATTCTTTATCTTGTGGCTACGT
>VRMD01000601.1:0-23959 GCA_009872375.1 Sminthurides bifidus | reverse complement strand
GTGGAGTGCGGACGTGAAGGAGTAGCCAATACTTGCAAGCTTAACAAATACAAAGGCTCCTTCCCGTACGATAGGATGCTGCGTTAGTAGCTACGCTACAAAAGGGAGTTGGAACAACATACCTTTCCGTATGTTTCCAACCAAGGAATTGAAATGTGGACATGGGGATTTCCAAGCCACAAGGAATTCTCTTTTGCGTGAGCCCGTGCATCCATCCGACCCGCTCATCATCTCCTGTATCGCTGATCATCATTGAAAGAAGGAAGGCCAATTGGTCCGATTACTGCATGGCGCATCTCCCCTTCCTTCCCCACCATTCCGCCTTTGACGTGAGGGCATTCGGAAAATGTCTTACGTCATTCTCCTTGTTTTTCCCTATGACCCTTCCGTATAAGCATAACAATAACATCTCATGAC
Organism: Sminthurides bifidus; assembly: GCA_009872375.1. Lineage (NCBI taxonomy): Eukaryota > Metazoa > Arthropoda > Collembola > Symphypleona > Sminthurididae > Sminthurides > Sminthurides bifidus. The sequence goes on along the minus strand of VRMD01000601.1, from coordinate 23,542 downwards.
CCACAAGACTTGTGTGAACCCCCTGCCTTGACCAACATTAGCAGAAAGCCTGGAGGAAAGCAAACCATACTGCAAGATATGATATCCTTCCAACGGCTTTCTCTGACTTTCTCCCTCACGTAATACCGCACTGGGCAACTGGGTACGGAGCACGAGTTACAAACCTCAATAAGATAGAATAGGTAGCAGACACTCAACTCTTGGTACAGGCCTTCGGCCAGTTTCCCCACTCTCTTTCCACTCCCGTATTGATCGAAATTCATGCTTAAACGCTCATCTAATCGTGGAGCTATTTTACCAAATCACTTGCTCGATTGACACAAATATCAGCTTTCACAGCTCAACTACCTTGGGCACCAACTTCATACCTTGTAGTTGAACGTCTCTCCGAGAACCTTTCCCACTCCTGCCTCAAGGACCTTGTTATCAAATGGACCCGTGCTACGAGCTCTCCCGTTCTTGCGGTATCATGAAGTATGCCATGCCTTCAAGCACCCCATATGATCGCAAATACACAGTCAAGACAAACAAATGAGCTGATGTGAGTGCCATAATTTCTTTGTTTCATACGCTCTCGCGTCTGCAAAACACCTCCGGGTTCACGTGTGACCGACCACGATTTTCTTTAATAAGCGTATGATAAATGTACAAAACAATATTCAGTATTCATATCCTGTTTCTAAAAGCTTGTGTTGTTTTCCCAGAAATTTCCTACCAAGCCGCCTAGTTCCGTCAACGCGGTAGTTGTACCATGTACATGACTAGACCGGAATGTGCCTTTGGCAATTGGGCATCATTACTCTTAGCAGATGGGAGGCTAGTAAATAGTTGGGAAATTCAGAACTTCCTGCGGTTTGCTGACTACAATAGTCCGGATTTCGGATTGGTCTTTGTCAAAATATATGCGATTGTGGAGCACTCGCCTTTTACTTCACAACCGCGAGCATCCATGTTGGATATGCTGTGAGGATGGTGCGTTGGATTTATAAAGTTCAGAGCCGTGTATTTGCTGCATTTGTAGGGGATCTTGGCTAAAAAAAGATTGAAAAAAAATCTCTGCAGGGAGAGGAAGGTGAGATTTGAAAGCTTTGGGCTTTTATGAAAATAAGTCCGGGTGCACGAGACAAAAACCGTGATTGGAATGGAAAGAAATGGAAGAATCCAGACAAGTTAACAAGGAAGGAGAGGGGAGAAGAGGAGTGAAACGGAAATGAATTATTGGGGACTAGGGTTTCTTTCATAAGCTTTAAAGATTTTGTGAGTGGAGCTCACGGCAGCAGTCAAAGTCATTTCACGGACTGAAAAGATCCGTCTTGTAATGCGGTGAATGGAAGAGCTGGTGGAGAGAGGTGGAGACGTTGTGCAAATGACTGGCTGAAAGCGAATGTTTGTTTCGCCAGAGAAAATATAAGTGGGTATAATCGTTTCCCCTGCGTTGAATTCTGGAGCGCGTCTTATTCACGGAATTCAAGAAAAACTCATCCACTTGTAGTTGAAGAAGCGGAGACTGAGAGAGAAATGTAAGGACGAAGGGGTAGTGTAACTGACGAAAGAGCAACTATCAGCTGCACTAGTTTTGCAAAGGGAATTGAGAGCGACCGAGGCTGGAATCGCACAGATGTTCCTGCATGTGTGGATTCTATTTGTGAAATGGATGAAGATGAGATGAGAGGATCGGATTGACTTTTGTGAAGCGCTTACTCTTTGTGGCGCTCAAGATGCGAAAATATGTGTGGCAACTACAAGACTCAAATACTGAGAGAAGATACAAAATAAAATGGATCCAAACAGAGGAGAAACCGGAGAAAATCCTCTTCACCCTAGTTTTAGTAGGCCGAGAAAGAAAGTTGAGATACATCTCCGGGAGCGAGAGCTTGTAATATTTACCCTTTCTTCCAGTCCTGCAGTCAGTATTACTCCCGTGATATGTGAAAGAGGCTAAATAAGCTTTTACCCAATTTACGCATCACTGTATAGGTAAGCAAGGAAGGCCAGACTCAAGAAAAAGGCTTGCTCCTGTTCTCACTCTGTGAAAGCTGCGAGAGGGAATCGTCTAAAACGACACAGTACAAAGTGTGTAGGAAAAATTCCTCTGATTCTCTCCTCCGTGGCTGAGAAAAGTGCTCACGGAGCAAAGACATGCATTCTAATGACAAGTCTACGTATATGAAGTGGGTACGTATGAAAAATTCTGGCGTCTGCTAAAGCCGGCTTGTACTCGTGTACAGCTATCGCATCGGAAAATCCAGCACGCCAACCAACCGCACTGCTAATCGTGAGACTCTCAGTTTTCAACTTTAAGGTGAGTTAACGTCATGGCTCTGCCACAGTTCTCTCTGCAGGCAGGGATAACCGCTCTGCAATGATCATCAAGATGAAGGCGGAGACGTGCCCCCGAATATTTTGTACCCGAAGGTGGAGGTATGCAAACATGCCAGATTGCTTTTAGCTGTTTCGGAAGGAGGGATTGTGAAATGCCGAACAGCTTCCCGGCTTATCACTCCTGGCCATCTTGTAATAGCGCTATATGAATTCCAAGCCCTTCCGGATTAGTTTATGTTAACCTCGTTTGCGGCCTTGCCCGAATAGTAAATCAATACTTTTTCTACACAAAGTAAATTGAATCGCCTTTCAAATCTTGTGAATATTTGAATCAGCTAAATCAAGCTTCTTCCCAATTTCGCTTTCGAGTAGTGAACCCGCACGCCTCCCGCGTTTTGCTAAAGGGGAAAGTCGGCGAAAGTGGAGCAAGCGGGAAGGCCGCTCACGGGGATAAAAGCCTACTTGACATAGACAGTGGGCTGGTGTAGTTTTTTTAGCAGGGCTTTTTGTCTCAGTTAGAAGCTGTGCCTTGTAGCTGCACTTAATACACAGCAATTGGATACGCCACCGTTGAAATTGTCAACCACTTTGAAACAGTGCTTGACCTAGGGTCAATGTTATACGAATGTGGTAACTGGAGGAGATGAGTACGATGAAAATATTTTATATTTCGCGGGATTATGTGTTTTGATCAAGTTAGAGGTTTTGTGTTTGGGGAAAAACTGCTGGAAGAACAGCGGACTGGAAAAAATGGCAAGTGAACCAGTGGTGAAAGTAAAGAAGTTGACAGGATGCGTAAAGTGATGCGAAGGAGGAAGAGAGGTCAGTAGCACTCTGGTTGTAGGTTTTAAATCCCGTAAACGATGAGAGAGACACGGCGCATCTAGCCGACTTGACAGGTGGGTTTGAAGTGGAAAAGAGGCGAGATGCGAAATACGCTGTGGCAGTTAGAAACTTGAGTCGAATTCGGGGACAAAAATCGAGGTGAAATTAAAACTGGGAAGAGAAGCGTACAAACTCTTGAGTGAAAGTAGGAAGCATTCTACGAGACAAGAGGGAATAAACAATAGAAAATTAAAGGACCCAAGAATAAGAGCTGGAAAGAAATTGCGGAAGGGAAGCAAGTGAAAGCACAAAGACTTGTCTAGTGCGGGAATTCCGAATGCCTATTCCTCGCTCATCATTTTCTCTTCTCGCCAACCGAGTTGCAGGATGTGAGAAGCAGTGACGATTGTATGACGCAAAACCTGAACTGCTTCTCTCCTTCCTTATTGGAACGACAACACTTTTGAGCTCGACCGCGGCCTCGTTTCTCCGCAAGCTAACTTCGGCTCACTCCCGCTCTCTCCCCGACTTTCTCTTACTTCCGTAACGTCTGACTTGAGCGTGGCAGGGGCTTGGAACAGCATGGGGGAAGGCTGGCAAGGATTTTTCAAGTGTGACGAGCATAGGAAAACTACATGCATTTCGGATTCATGAGCTAAGTGAGACTCACATGTGCTGTTGAGCAATTGGAGGATTTGCCAGCATTTTCTCCGGCACAGAAAACTGCTAATGTCCACAGTAATTTCCAGCTCCTATCCACTTCACAGTCTGATGGGAGCAGTTCAACATACGCCATTTATTTATACAAAACATTCTTGTAAGCCAACTACCACGGATTTAAACGCAGCGTCCTGGCTTCCTGTCACACCGACCGCAAACGAATGCGTTTCTTCGAACCCCACTGCGGTTGCCTTCCAGCCCTTTCTGTCTACAGACAAAGCAACTATTACGAGTAATGCGGCTCAATTATATTCCAAATATAGCACATCGAATATCGAATCGTTCCAAAGGTGACGTAGGGTACATGGTGACAATAAATTTAAAGAAATTGTATGCTTTCATAGCATAAGTCATTTTTATAACAAGTGCAGAGGCAATAAAACCTTTCACAGGAATTACAGAGCAAAACAAACTCTACATCTGAGACTGGTTAGCAGGACAGTGAATCAGAAACATGTTCGCTTCAATCAAGTTCCACCAGGGTGGTAGAATAACTCGGTCCAACTGTAATTACAGTGGGGGAAGGTTGACATGCTCCCTTCAATCTGTTGATGGGCGTCCGTTGGCGTTCTCTTACCATCAATATTTAATCGAGTAGACGTTTGGCGAGCGAAATTGTCGTTACAAGGTATCAAAATTCGCGCTCTTAGGTTTCTTGTGATGGTTTAGGGCAATGATTCATTTGGGGTTCTATTCCAGAATCAATATTATGTTCCGATTTGTGAACTACCTTAATATGAAATGCCTTAAGGTGGTAAAATTTGATCGTTTTTGGCGAAAAATCGGTACATAACTGACTCTCGCTAATTATTCTCCACTCAACGGAGTTATGTGAACGGTTTCTCAAATTTTGAAACATCCTAGAGCAACAGTGGTTTGAAGGGTAGTGAATTATTGTCCTCGACGACGTGATCACATTCCTAAACGTTTGCAGTGAGCCTGCGAGATTGAAAGATGGAGCGGTGCTTCATTCCAGCATAGCTAGTCGTCCAGGCTCTTTCTCCTTGATTGAAAAATAAACATAAATGTAAATTATGGCCACTGAAGAAAATACCATCGGCTGAGAGTTTCAGTTGAGTGGAAGGAGAAAATATTGACTTTAGTAGGTAGCTTGCAATTGAAAACTGTAGTTCCTAAGTTTGTGGAGAAAGTTTTCAACTTGGGGGGCTTCAAGACGCGAACATAATGCAGGAAGAAGTTGCTTAAAGAGTTGGAGGCTGGCTGCCTTTTGTAAAGAATGCCTCCAGCCCGGGCCTTCTCCAGACTGGAGCTTGATTGAGGTTGCTGGAGCATTGTAAGGGTGATTGCTTCGCCATGTCTGATGGAGGATTAGGTCGCGGCAGTGCATGACTTTGACGAGAGAATTTTGATAAAGACTGCGGAGGGAGGGGATCTGAAGGAGAAAAAATTTAAGTTTAAAGAAAATCGAAGTGGGCTTTAAAAGGTTGTGGATCTGAATTGGCTGTACATGTGGGGAAGACTGTGATGCTGTGTGTTAGAATTTGGCTGGTTTAGCGTAAAAGGTACATAGATAAGCTAAAGTTTTGATCGATAAAAATATTTGGCAAAGTTTAGACACTATTGAAAGTGGAATAAAAGCAGGTACACAGGATCCGGGCTCTTGCAGAGCAAAACCTGCGTTCTTCAAAAGGAAATCTCTCGGTTTCATTTTACCAGAAAACTTTCCCAGGAATAAGGTCAATGCTAGCTGAAGGAGAAAGCTGGAAAATTAAAAATTGCTTTCACGTATGTGCCTTTTCACTTTAAAGGCTGAATTGATATACTGATGGTGAAAATGCGTGTTGAAATACGGGCGAGTAAGTCGTAAAGGAGCTACTTAAATGTGCCTGCTCCAAGTTTAAAGATTAAGGCAAGCGCAAGGCAAGCAATAGCAAAAAGGGCGAGGATGGAAGGAAACAAGAAGCTAATTTTGCGAAATATTAATGACTCAGGTCGTAATGGCTGTTCAAGTCATTTGGTAAGCAGCGTTTCCAGACTTTATGTAGCACTCTGAAAGATATCACGTCAAAAGTAAGCTGGGAAGTGACAGGCGAGCTAAAGTTTGAAACAGAAATGTGTATAGCAATGGGAAATGGGAAATATGCTGAGAGAAAATTGTGCAAAGGAACTCCGCAAATGAGGAGAAGAAGAAGAAGAAGAAGAAGCAAGAGTTCGACAAGATTCAGCTGAGGAAGAAGAATGGGATGAAATTACGGACACTGGGAAATAAAGTTCGGTGGCAGATTTCAGATTATTTCACTGTTTGTGCCGAGCCGAGAGCTTTATTCACCTTCTTCACCCATACCCTTTGAGTCTAAAACAATGACTTGGATTTAACTCGTGCTGTAGTTTTTGGGATTTAGGACGAAGTTTGACAAGAATGCAGGAGCGTAGCATGCAAAAGGGAGCTGTGGAAACTTTCGCCCGCTAAGCACCCCGTCTATTTCCCCTGGGTGATGTGTGCTTAAATTATAATTTTAAGAAGAGAACTTCCAAGGATTTACTCTGTTGCCTCCAAAGAAGCAAGGAAAGAATTGAAGAAAAGAAGCTAATAGGTCCACCACCCGAAAGATACCAAAGGGGAAAGAAGAAAAGTTAGCGAAAGTATTCTCATCATTAAACGCCATTACAAGAGTTCTCGGCTCTCGTTAAATACTCCGTCGTAATTTTGAAATCTGAGAGCAGCAAGGGAACTTACATAAGCCACGAGAATGAATGAATACCACACGGACATGCCACCGTGCGCACTTTGTGTTTAGGAAGCAATGCATACTTTCCTGTCGCCCCAGATACTTTTTCTGGCTGCAAATGAATCATTGTAGCAGTTAATACGACCTTGTCCAATGTAAGTAAAAGTTGGTCTCGGGAAAAGCAATATTGTTTTGAAAAACCCTTTACAAATCTTTCCTTTTACCGCTCAAAGTGCTTACAAATATGGTTACCACTTACCACATCCTTGATCGTGAGACATCTATAGCAGATCAAAGCGATTCTCGAACCATGTGTTGGCTGAAGGATGAAAAAAAACTCTTTTTTTCTCAGTCAACAGTTAGTTCTTGGTAACTTGTTACTCGGAATCGCGTAATTTGAATCCACCAAAATGGTTTATCTGAGCAAACCAACTTTGGAATAACTCCATTAATGGTCATTAGCCATGTACTCTACGAGTAATCGGACGCCGTACGTGATCTAAACCATGTTTGCACGGCTTCTACCCCGAGCAAGTCCACGATTAGGTTTACAGAGTTAGACTACTCGGAGAAAGGAATCGGCAAGCCAAAATGGTTTGCGAGGATCGTAAGTTTCCTTCAGTGAAAGGAAAAGTTATTGGAAGTATTCGTTGCGGCATGCGTGTACACGAACGGCTTTCCAATGGAGATTTGGATGCTGTTCTCCAGGCGACTTCGTACATAATGATTGCGTTTATCTGCGTAATTTCTCGACAACAGCACAGCACAGCACGAGAGGGAAGAAGTTGACTTGGGCGAAAAAAGTGTAGATTGGCTACGACTTGTGAGGTAGGAGTGACAGGTTAAATACACTGGTAAGTGACAACTTGAACAGGTGAGAGGGAGTCTGAGTGAGTCGATATTAGGAAAAATACGATTACAAGCGTTGATTCGTGTTTCCTTCTCGGTTGGCAGGATAAAGAATAGATACTGTCTGAGTGAAGTTTCTTGTTCAAAGTCTTACAAGCTGTCAGCCAGTTTCTTGAGTGTGCGGGAATACGCTCCGAGCTGCGCAACATCTGGCACTGGAGTGTATGAGCCGTGTGAGCACCAGCTAAATAATTGAGGCTCGCAATCTTACGTAATGGCATGAAACATGCTGGAATAACAAGANTAAATAATTGAGGCTCGCAATCTTACGTAATGGCATGAAACATGCTGGAATAACAAGAAATCTACTTTGTCATCTCGCTTCTCAATAGCCCCTAGGAGTTGTAAGTACCCGATACAATAAACGAGATGAGATGATTCACTCCGCGTTGAAGGATACATTAAGAAATGAGAAAATTGAAAAACAGCTCCGTGTTTTCAACAACTCCGAGCACTCGAGCACGATGCTTGCAGTGAAAGTACGCTTGTGGGGTGTCCATGCAATCCCATGACGTCACGTAGGAAGGGAAAACCTCTGTTGCTTGTTCCTACGTGAAGAAGAGGTGTGACCGTATCTCCTTCTGTGATTAATATTTAAGCTAGATTTTTGGCATTCCACATCGGTCACCGAAACGATGCAGCTTCGATGAACTCCAGAGGCTGATAGGGACAGAATGGATGTGACCGTACTCATCATCAGTGAGTTGGTCTTTGTCAATAGTCGGTGAACAGTATGAAGTTTTACAAAGGAGGAGGCTAGGCTCCATCAGTCCTGATATCGTTCCATGAGAGTTGACTGAATCTTTCATCGGTTTCCCGCTTCTGATCCCCATGGAATCATGTGTCTAATTAGTAGCCATCCTCACTATAACGCTTGGCTTCAAGTGACTACATCGGGAATAGTTCCCAAGGATGGAACTTATTATGTGGCAATTCCATCTTCTTTTTCCATATTTGCGGAACTGACCAAACTTTGCTAATTAGTGCATGCCTAAGTCCAATAATCATGATTTTCATATGCTTATACACATTATTCAAAGTAAGCATCAAGAAAAGGCCTGCAACCAAGGCTTTGAGCTCAAATGATAAGGCGCCGATATGCTGGATTCGGGAAAAGTACGTGGTGGAAATTTTTAAAAGTGGGAGAGGGAGGGAAAGTGCGGGAGTGAAAGCTGAGATGTGTAATGGAGTCTTGTTATTTCGCAGGGATCGGCTGGCATCGACACGGCGCTACTGCTGGAGGCTCATGGAATCGTCACGGATATGCTGATGGATCATGCGGCGTTGCCTGCACATATCGTGGCCGGACTCAAGGCCCTCGCTACACTGCTGACTCCTCCGCCTCTGCCTTTACATTATCAGAATCCACGTCCTAAGCCAGCTCCGCTTCTCTTGTCTACCGATCCGGATTACACTTCAGACATCGACGAAATACCGTATACGGGGGAAAAAATATGGTCGATGCCAAAGGTACGTGTGGAAGAATTTGGAAATTCGGCTAGTTTTGTTTCAACCAGGCGATATAGTTCCGTCTGCATATATCTACGCATTTACTGTTTCTTTCAACCTACTGCTAAAAAACCTACTGCTAAAAGTTTGATACAGTTGAATTGAGTGGTCATGCACTCTCACACTAAACGATACCTTCGCCATTTTGTCCTCGATAATGGTACCAGTCGTCCATCAGAATGGCATTATGCATCTTACCCTTCATGATGGGACATGAGATGAGGAAGGAGAAAAGGAGACAATTATCTAAGCGAGAGACAAGTAGTCTCAAGACGTCTACGGAAAATGACAAAGGTTATACGAAGAATGGTAATCACTTGGGAAGTAATCAGATTATGCCGGTTCTGTAGATAAGAACAAGTATTTCTCACCCAGAACAGAATGCCGGCAGATAGTTTCCTGGTATCGCAAATGAAATTGCGAGAACAGTTCATCCGAAATTCGTACCAGTGCAAGGCAGGTGCAGATGCAAGAGCTAGTATCATGTGCCTGCCTGATTTATTCACGAAGCTCTTCTTAAAGCAAATTCCAAGAGTAGTTTCGAGATGAGGCTAAACAATGAAATACTCGCGAACGTTTAAGTATGAAGCATTTAAGCGTCGCTCTTGTCGTTAATGGATTCGGTAATGAAGACATGGTCGGCTGATATAGGTCAAAGGGTAGGATGAAAATGAAAATGAACGACTGAGAGAGAAATGGCACGACGCAGAGCAATACATTCGATAGGCTGGCTAGCAATGTACAGGCTGCTGTTAGAACCTGGTGTAATTAACTCCTACATGTCATAGATCTAAGCTTACTAGCCCGACGGGTCCGTATAGATTTAAAGGCTTGCTATCGGCATCGGTAAATTGGGTGAAAGCTGCATGGCTGGCTAGTCAACTCGTCGGAGTGGTGAAACGGTTGAGGGAGAATGTTGTAGAGATAACGGATCGGTTTGTGGTACGATGGAAAAGTGGAAGAGACCGGCGAACGTACTACATTTATTGCAAGCTGAGCAGAGCAATAAAAGGCAGAAAACTCATTGGCTGAAGATAAATTTTAACAGGGTGGTAAAACTTTGACAGGGAATGAAGCAATAGGATGGTGGTTGAGGAAATCTCTTGATGATGTCTTTCTTTTATATTTCTTTTATATGTCTGTCTTTTTTTCGTATAATGTACGCTTTGATATACAAACACGGATGGTGGAAGGCAATATATGAGAATGCTCACAGCCCATCAGCATTTCCATGAACAGTTATCGAGGAGAGGAGTCTCAACTAACTGTATTTCGAGAACTAACGTGAAAATAACCGACGTTGAACATTCACAGAGGTCGTTTAGGTGAACGACGATGTAGTCAGCACTCCATGAATTATAATTTCACTCTTATGCGAGTGAAATAATATTCTTCTCAATGGGTAATAGATTGGTGAGAAATTTGAAAGATTGTTATTACGGGCTTAGACAGAATAAAGGTAGATTAATGCGCTTTGATCATGACTAATGAAGATTTACTTGGCGGAGTGGAAGACATTTTCCTATTACAACCTGGTGCACCCGCTGTGACATGGATTGAGAGGTTGAAGAAGGGAGACACGAGCAAAAATTGGAACTGCCATCCTCTGAATTATTGTGGGGGTGGAAGAGCATGCATAAGCAGTATGTAAATTCTATAGATGAGGTCTAAATTGATTTTAATTATTAGCCTTTCCGTGCCTCCATCCGTCGAAACGATGAGGTTACAGGCAAACAGCTCAAGTTGGTCAAAAGCTTTGGCAATTTCCCGTTTCATATTTGCTTATTATGTCATTACGGAGATGATACATGCTGAGAATGTTAATCAAGACAGTCCGCATAGTTGTGGCAAGGCTTTGGAAGTGTGGACGAATGCTATTATTTAAAATAGGAAATTTATCCAGACCGAAATGGAATGACACTCGGTGAAATTTTCGCACGGCATTATTTCATGTAATTGTCAAACTGTCGCGGAGGACAAAACGTCTTATTGAATTTCACATGAGGGCTTACCCTTTAGCAAAAGTGCTGTCATAACTGTTAGGTTGTCAAGGAGTGAGTCAAAGTTTGGTGCAATGTTACGTTACTGTCGAGAACTACCAAAATAAGCAAGACATGCTGCCACGCACTTGGCAAGCTAACTGCTGAGGACAGAGCGCATTGGAAAGAGCGTGAGAATGTTTCACAACATGAATACAGGGAGATATTTTTTACGAAGCAGCGCTTTATGGCGACATACTTTGCATGAGGGAAAGTTTGAGAAAAAAGAAATAAGAATGAGATGGAAATGCCTTTTTATAACAGCCAAAGTTTTTAGGATCAAACAGCGGACTGAACCACCATAAAAAAGATAGTCTGCAATAAAGCAATCATTTCAATAAATAGTAGCGATGATCATTGTAGTGATACAAGCGCAAGATTTAAACTGACCCTCAAATGAAAACGGAGTATGTGCACTGTAAAGGAGGAATGCGATGGATTGAATTTATGAGGAGAGTGATCAGATAATAACATTTTTGTACATTTCCCACCACACATCAGATACATAGTAGCCATGTTCCACAACCACATTTGCAACTACTTTTGATCACAGCTCTGGTCGTGTGGGGGGATTAGGGGACAGAGGCAGTGGTTTTAGGGAAACTGTCACGCGTAAAATACTTGTCACGTGCGTGGGCCAAGGGTTCGAAAATCGGGAGTTGGTGTAATAGCTGGTAGAATTATCCCGCCGCAAGCAAGTCTTGAGCGGACTGAAGGAGAATTTTTTTCCTTCCAGAGGAACAGCGGGAGGTATACGTAGTGTGGCAGCTGAGGTGGATGGGAACTACTGGCCGCGAGCTAAGATAGACGTTGAAACGATGCTAGTGTGGGCAGTTAGTCTGACTAATTTATTGGAATGGAATTGGCTAAACGAATACAGTGGAAGTTGAAATGAATGTTTTAGAGAAACTCCGGACCTTGCAAAAAAGGAAGTGTCTCAGCAAACCTTCTGAGGCGGATGTCTACAAGTACATGGACAACTACTACAAGCGCCACCGGAATGCCAACTCTAGAACCTCAGCCGCATGCACGAAGACGGAGATCCGCTTCCTTCCGCTCAACAATCGGTAAGTCTTGCCTTGGTCAGAATTTTATTGCGGTAAAGGAGGCTATCTGAATCCTAGTGCTATAAAAGTCAACGTGAAATTCCTCGCCATTTGTCAAGAAACCAGCAAACTGTATCTTAGCACTCAAATAATGCTTGACAATGCCTGCTGCTTGCCGTTATTTCGCACTTCTCTCTCTTTCTCCTCCTTCTAACTATGTTGCACGATGTAAGTACTTGCCTGAAAAAATTCCGCCTGGAACAAGAAACATGGACTACTTCACATGAAAAGAACAAGTGACATACTAGCACTTTATCGCATTAGTATCAAATCACGCGCCCTGGGAAGCCCTTAGGGCCGAGGGTGCTCTTAAAACTTGTTACATATCAAATTATGTTTTTTTCCATGAAACATACGCCAGTTATACACGCAAAGAGCTTGATGACAATCTTTTTTTATAACGATTTTACTCTCTCTCTCTCACTCAATCCTTCAGCGTTCACCTTAGTAACTGCAAGACATCACATACAAGGGCTTTGCTCTAATCTCACAATATTACGTCTCAATCCAGAACATGTAAGTCTCTCTCTCTCTTGTGTTGTGCTGCTCCTTCCTCCTTTCTCTGCTTCCGTATCGTCAGAGTAATTACGACCTGTCTGGTGCTTTGCCATGCTTTACGAAGCATTATCATGTGTCTTCCGTGGATCAATAGAGCTTTGCACTTGCCCCTCTCCATGTAAATTGTGCAAGGAGGAGGTGGAAGAAAATCCTCCTTGGAATTATGGATGCTATACGAAACTTATTTCTCCTAATTCCCTGAAAGACTTGAAGGAAGAACTGTGAGACGGGGATAAAACTCGGGGTAGTCTTTTCACATTTTAAAAAACCATGGAAAGAACTCCAGACAATGATAACCTCGTTTGAAGACGACGTGAAACTGCCACTACTGTTCCTTTTATGTGAGTAGCTGGATCTTTGGGAGGGAAGTGGGAATCACAAGTGGATGAATGTTACAGAAAATATTGCGAAAACATGTCAGAAAGGTTATTAAAACGTACATATTTGCCCGTATTCGTGGCCAATTCATCCTTAATGCTTGCTCCGCGAAAGGCTGTGGAATAAACAAAGGAGGAGGGAAGGTCGACAAGTAAAGTTTGTCCGAGGCACAATAAAAAAAGTGCACAACCTTTGTGTGACTGGGGTGGAATTGCGAGAAGTAACAAGAGCAAATTGGGATTCGCTAAAAGGAAGAAATGGAAAAAATTACTTCCGGGAGCCTGACTTCGGGAAGCTACTAGTGGAATTATTTATTGCTCCAGTTGGAATAAGAAGGAATTAAATGCGGTACAAAATGGAGAGAAAATTCCAGAGAAACTTGGCTCCATACTCTCTTGTAAATTTGTTGCTGGACAAGTTGTGGGTGTGAACTGTAATTTCGTCGTCGGCAGAAGGAGAAAGTTTATGGGTGAAAAGAAATTAAAGTAAAAAATTGCATATGTATACTCTGCTCCCCAAAAACGCAAAAGCTGTAGGAGGACATTTATTCTGACTGTGAAGAAAGTTAGAGGATGACTTAAAGCATTTAATAGGATAATTTCTGCTGTAGAATTACTTTATTCCCAGATTGCAATTCCGAGAGTGGAGGGCGAAAGCTACGAGTGAAAGTGTGAAATTGCTCCACTGTAATAAAGAAAGGGGACGTGCTCAGCTTGTATAGCTGTACTAGAGCATCTTTCTACGTAGTCTTTCTTGATGTACTGGAGGAGGAGATGGTGGCGATCATGCCTCGCCTGTTGACTAGTTTTTTGAGTCGGAATGAAAATGGATCTTCCCACATACTTTTTCCAGCTAAGGAGATTCAGTGGGAATGAATTGGGCAGGGTGAAGAAGCTTACTTGACAATATGAGCGGTGGAGGGTGGTGGGAAAGTACCGCTGAGCCGTGAGATGCTGTGTTCAATATTGTGTGTTTATGCCATGTCCCTTTGTCTGCCTCTTAGTTGCAGTTGTTGTTGAAACCCATAGCTTGCTGTCTAGTGTCCGGCACTGATTTAGGACTGTCGGTTGGTTGTGCTGTACACGGAATGGACTACGAGGATGCGGCGGAAGAGACGCACAAGATGAAGGCGCAATCAATGTGGCGAATGGCCTTGGCGGGAAAGGAAGACAATAAAAAGCTCTATGCGATTCTCACTCTCCCTTCGCCCCCTCCCTGTCTTTATCTCCCTAACTCTTTCCCCGCATTCTGTATCTGAAAATCTCCAAGGTTCCATTCCCTTTCGCCAACGCACAGACTTGTATAACAAGGAATTCGCTCCTGATGATACAACTTGAGGAATTCCACCAGGAATCTCTGCCCGTGTCATTGTCTGAACCTATCTCAAGAAACAGAAATTGCGATAGTAGGAGCGACTGTTTCCGCGTCCGCAAAACACTGCTCATCAGAATGGAGCTGGTGTTCATAAAATGAAAAGTTTACGCTTCTCGCAGAAACCTCATTAAGGTTTATGTCCCAGCCGCTGTCGCTTATAGCAATCCTGTCATGCCTCACATCTTCAAAGAATCAGAGCTCAGATCATGCCATTTCTCCCCTTCTTGCCCTCATAACGTCGCTTCTACTCCTATAGTACGTGAGCTCGTCCAAATATTTAGGCCTGTAAACCAGTCTGAGTGGGATTCGCACTCTCACACTCCTTTCAATCCCCCTGGGCGACCATGAAAATCCTGCGAGTCCGGTTCCGGAAGTGAACTTGCGTTTGTAGTTCTTCCTTCCTAGTATCCGGTCTGGCTTGACTCGTTACACGTTACATGCCAACAAAAATAGAGGATTTTGCGGAATTCCTCATAAAGGCTTGTTTTCATGTAGATCTGTGCGTAAGGTGTGCCTTCAAAGTGTCTTTCTTGCCAGTTAGCTTTTGTATCAATGTATGGTCCTCTGTTACTATTTTGTCGTAGCTATGGAATGTAATGTCGTTATGTCGTTGTAAGCGTCCTCAAGGTGCTTACCAAGGCTGTCTGTGACCCGCAAAATCCTGCAGAAGCCCGATTACGCTCTTGTGTGTTACATTATTAGCGGAAACGGTAGGGAAGATGATCGCCGTTAGGAATGATGGTTGTTCCGTTCCCTTGCTCTTTCGCAAAGGGTAGGCTTGATTGGTGGTGAGGCAGGGCGTATCTCTGTGTAAATCTGCTGTTGTGTGACGGTTGGAAATTGGCAACGTATTGCAGACGGGACGCCCGGGAGCAGTCCAACCCAACCGTATGGAATTCCTTTGGAGATTTCGCATGTGGTCATGCGAATGTCATCCTCGTCGGGAGGCGGTGGTGGCGGCGCTTCCTCATCCTCCTCTTCCGCCCATACTCCCAACGCTGCCTTGCAGGCTTCTCACAAATCTCGCAGCTTCTCCGCAAACGCTCTTTACGCTTCCTCAGGTTTGCAACCTTAATTTAATTAATCCCAATTATGCAGTCATCAAAACCAACTTAACACTCGTTTCACTCATCATCAGCACTTAAATCTCACCTCATTCAGTTCATAGCCGGCACAATGCAGGAGAGTATAAAGTAGCTCTTGCAACTTATTCATGGTGAATGACAAACACAATGGATGCTGTCCTCACGATGAATGAAAGGAGGCGAGGAGGGAGTGAAAATTGCACTCGTTTTTCTTTTGAGCTTGAACAATTTTCACCACCCGCCGCTACAATATTAGCTACGAGAGACAGTAGAACGACGCACCTGCATCGAAGGATGCTCTCATTTAGCTTTTGCGAGAATCCGCCTTTGCCGCTGCCATTTTCCCTTTCATTTGTTGTCTCGTACATACTGGGCTTCACTCCCAGCTCGGCTCACTGCCACCTGTCGCCTCAGTCCAAATTAGTCAAGGAGTTAAACAAGACACAATTCTCTCCCTTGTTCCACCCAATTAACTCTCATTAGACTGCATCAGCGTAGTTCAGGTAATTAATGCCCTGCTTTAATGCCTGTCGAAATTTGTACATAATTCAATCTCGTACATATTCAAACACGAAGCAGCCCCTTTGCATAGCAATTAGAGCACCGATTCTGGATTTGTCCATGACGTCAGAACACGGCGACGGAGTTCGTGGGCCGTCATTACCTCCGGTAGCAGAATTGAATAAGGAAATGAGTCCAATAAATTAGGAAATTAAACCATTGGTACACTGTCACAATCCACTGTCACGGCTCTTGCTTCGTATTTCATGCTCTGAAATACATATATGCACACGGATGTACCGCAAGCAACTGAAAGCACTTTCTCCGACGGGGCAAGGACAGAGAAATGTCATTTGGGGAGAACAACTTAAATAAAAAATATTCCGAGACAGCTGTTCCTTGGTCTGCTTAATGGGCATTGGACTTATGCAAACCATTAGTTACTTTGGCTTTCGGCCAAGTTAATTAAATCGCTAAGGGATCTTTCTCCTAGCTTTCTGAAACGTATACCTGAGAGAGATTCCTCCTGTGATTTCAGAGTCATTCTCTCGCATATAAATTACAGGAAATATTGTCTGTTTATAAAAATGGAGTTGGTTGCCTCAAGCAACGCAGGATCATAGGGAGGGTAAAACAAAGGCAATTTATTAGTGGGAGTGGAAAATATATTTTCCAACCAGGTAGGAGGTAGGGGGGAGGGGAGAAGGAAATTCGCAACTTCATGTATCCATATTATATCCTTGCCGCCGGCAGTAATTAAATGAAACAGCATGATGGACACCTATTATTCAACACATGAACCTTGTCTGCGGGTTACGCCCACAATTTTATTGGCAAATGGAACGTGGACTTTACATCAATCTGCATTATGGCAGTCTTATTCATACATTAACGGCACCTTAAGCCTGGTGTGCTGCTATTCGGAGTTGCTTTGCAGACCCTGTGGTTGAGTTTGACTTGGAAGGATTTGTTTTTGAATCAGGCGATGCTGTCTCAGGATGCAGTACTTTGCACAGGTGTGTGTTCATCGTCTAAATAACAAAAGCTCTCATTTCCGAACTGGATTAAGTTGAAACACGAATTATAACTGCGGCAGGCAATGAAAGTGGAAATTAGGTCACAACAAGCTCTGGAATTCGGTAAGTCGGTGGGAAACTTTTTCAACTATGGAGCAGTACCTCAGAGTTAAGGTGGACGAGGAGGAAGTAAATGAAGTGGAATGGTGCGAGGAGACAAGGAGAGAGAAACTAATTGCTATTGATTCTAATTGTGTTTGAGATGACAGACGACGGGTTATTGGTAGGAGAGGAGATCATTAAAGCTCACCAGAACTATGTTACGTATTCCTGCTCTTCGACAGAGTTGCTGCTCTTTGGTAGACGATTGTAAGAGAGAGAGGTGCGCGTGGAAGGAGAGAATCTTGTAGACATTGAATAGTGAGGTTTGGAAAGCGAATTACGGCTGATAAATGAGGTAGTACACCGCTAGAGACAATAACTAAGAAGCGTGCGAGGGAAAGTTGGAAAGGAGAGAAAAGAGAGAAAATAATGACACAAGACAGGAATATCATTATGGAAACTGGAGAAGAAAGGGTAGGCGGAGAGAGATTGTTGTATTACACCAAGGAAAGGTTTCAAAGATAATTTTACTACTAAGTTTCCTTCTGATTGAAGCTAATGAAAGCAAATTGAGTCGAGCGAGCGGAACCCAAAAGTTCGCACGGGACGGCGCTACCAATGATAGTGTTTCATTGCGGGCAAGGTTAGAGAGAGCCGAAGGGATGAAGAGAGGCACGCAGAGCATATTACTCTTCTGCTCATTCTCGCCGCTCTCTCAATGCATAACAGATTGTTGTAATAAGAGGTTTCATAGAAAGATGAAATGAAGGCTTTAATTGAGTCAGAATAAGTACCGTATGCACGGCTTTGGAAGATGAGAAAAAGCTTAAGCTAAGAAGACGTTGGATTAATCAAGGATCCTATAGGCGTGGTTCAAACACGCTATTAAGCGGTAGGGCGAAATTGCCCTGCTGCTTACTTAGTGGAGAAAGGAGTATGTTGGAAATGTGCAACTTGAACTCAAGTGAGCGGAGGACAATGCTAGACACAAGAACGCGAAATTGAATCCTTTGAAATAAGTTTTATTGCCATCTCACGGATCGCCGAAAATTAATGAAAGGAGAAGAAAGGAAAAATTCCACGGGAAATTATTTCCGGTTCCAAAGAATTTAATCAACCTCTTACCTTCCTTAAACTGGGCCTTGAGGAGGAGTAATTATGTTTACGCAGGAGTGGAGCTGCCGGAAAAGCACCGCATCAACATATGCTCTCTGGAATGCGAAGACTCTGGAAATGAAAAAATTTAGATTGACAGCTTCCAATTGATATATTGCTTAGGCAAGATTGAGAAAGCAACTAGGCTTCTGTAGCAAGTTGTGCGTTTACGTCCGTCTGTGTGTGTTCACGAGCGAAAAAATAGCCTCCAGAATCACGAATACACGACAGATACACGATTTGATACCTTTGATGAGTTGAGGTGTTCATAACATTACCTAGGCTCTGACTAAGAACGAATCGTAAGAAACTTTTGGTTACTTGGTTACAGGGATTTTCTTCGGTAGTAAAGCAAGCATCAAGACCATAAGCTAAGCTATACGCTTAGAGAATAAATGCAGTGAAGGTGATTTGCTTGCGTCGGTGAAGGTTCTCAAAGTAACTAAATAAAGTTGTTTTTGCAAAATCAATATCAGATGAAAGTTGCTGACAGAAATGGCGAGAAATATCTTGGGATAGAATTTGCAAGAGCAATTTGCCCAGTTGACATATTGCATAGTGCTTTGAGGAGGCAAAGCTGTAGAAACAAGTAGAAGTTGAAGGAGTGAGGTGCTCAGGTGTGTAAGTGAACTGATACTTTTCGCCGACAGATTGACACGGAAGAAATACGATGAGCGAGCTAGGGAAGTAGAAAGTAATGCGAAAGAATGCAAAAGATTGAAAGGGGATGAAAAGGAAGCGAGTGAGGATGAAATGTTTGAGCGAGCTAGTTACCTTTGGTTACTCTCTCAGATGGATAGGATAACTGTGTGGAGAGTCAAGACAAAAGGGAGAGGAAACAGACAGCAGGAGGGGGCAGAACAAGACAAGAGAGAATGGAAATCAATTCCTCGAGGAGCCGTTCTATAAATATTAACGAGATTCAATGCTGGGATTGGTTGGCAAAGTTGGAAATAATGGCAAGTTGGCAAGAGAGGGAAATATGCAAAATTTATTCCGGAGGAAATCACCTCCTCCAAGCTCCATTGGGATTACGGAAGCCAATATTGGCATCCGAGTTTTAAGATAAGTCCAAGTCGAGCAAAGCTTCTGGTTTCAAAACACGAGAAATTATTACAGTTGCCAAAGTAAGAACAAATTTTCCACATACGTTCAGGCACATGTACAAAAGCACCAGCACTTTCAGACCTGCATTGCTTCCAACTCTAACACTTGAGCTTTTAAGCTTGACAACTAGCTTCACCTCACTTGCCGTCAACCATCTTTATAATGCGATCCGAAGGAAAGTATCAAATGTTGAGTTCATTTTCTTCTTTTCTATTTTACATGTTTCGTGCCGGCGAATGCGGAATGCGGACTTACATTGGTCTCATGCTGGTTCTGGTTGGCTTGGTGATTGGCTCGCTGACGCTCTCGCGCTGCCTCTCTATTTATCATAATTGCATTGATATACGACCGTGCACATCGATGATGACCAAATTGACATGCTATAATGCGTGCATGTACTGAAAAAAAAACTTTTGTAATTTTTCTGTTTAATCAAATTTATATGGGATGACCTGCGTTTGTGAAACACAAAAAAAAAATGCCTCACGCACTTTTCTTTGTCCTTCATGCACATTCTTTATCACGTCTGGACTGTACTGCTGCACCTTCTGTTTGTTTTCCTTGCTTGATTTGATCTGGTTTATTGCCTTTGGTGGACGAATGGGATGATGGTTTCTTCTCCCTTGTTTTTTTTAATTATAATGGCTGTGTTGTCACTTGCTCAATGGGCTGGTGACAACGTCTCTTTGCAACTCGACTTCTCACTATATCACTTTCGTAATGCTGTTCGGAATGCTTGCGGTTTATTCGTAATGGAATGACTTGATGGCAAATGACGTCTGGTCGTACTGGCAACAACGCGGAATGCCATGAATATTTGGCAATGATGCGAAAATATTTCCTTCGGCTACGGTGAATATGCATCGGGGAACAACGGAAACGCAATGATGTACAATGGCCGTAAATTTTTCATGGTGCCGAATGTTCTATTTCCGGTGCACACTTTGCACGGTGAACCGGAACTAACTGAATATGCTCCTTGGCTCTACATGCATAACGTACAGATGCTCGTAGACGGTACAGTCAAATAGAGCTCGGGACCAGTCAAAGGAAAATGTTATGTAGCCTTCATCCACTGTCGCAATCGGATCTGAGGCGTTTAAACGCTCTGGCTGCGGCAAATTGTACCGATAATTCCGCATCTCCGTCAGGGATGATGGCCATGTACTCGGGGCGGAGTACGCCGGCAACCACCCCCATTCCGTCCCCGTTGCAATCTCCTTCCATTTCTCGAGACGCGAGTCCGTCGACGTGTCGACCTCATCATTTCCATCAAAGAAACAGCTGCTGCGACACTGGACCTGGAGAGTGTCTCAGAGAGGGTCGGTCCACGTCTAAATCAAATTTTTATCATCCTTCTTCTTCCTCATTTGCAGTTGCTACGGAGGATGGCAGTCCAGGAAAAACTTATTTAGAAAATCCAGATGACGATCAGCTGCGCCACTACAAGTACGCTTGGGGATGGGCCTGGACCTCCGGCACACGCTAATCCTAACTCTTACTCTAATGAAAGCCTCTACGGTGGGATTATGGCATCTAGTGTTGGACCAACAGGCTCGTCACATCGTCTCAGCCCAGTCACTTTCACCTTACAGGAGCCCACGGATTATCAGACCTGTGCGGCACATGAAGAGGAGGTAAGAATGTGGTTTGTAACAATCATGTAGAAAGTCCTTTGATCTCCATGCACTTTCTCCAACTTTCACCTCCACAGCCCATCTAATCTGAAGAGTTGTGGGAACTGAAAGGTTTGATCCAAAAACTCGGTTGCAGAACAGGTTGCCTCCTTCACCCATGATCTAGACAATGTGGCGGAGAAATTGTTCGAATGAAAAGACCATATGATAAATTATTCAGAACGGAGGGAAAATGCCCTCCATAAGATCATTATCTGGCTCCACACAAAGACACTTTCCACACAAGTTAAATCCGATGAGCGGAAGAACAAGCGAAGAACAAGTAAAAACTCTATACATCCGCCTCTCCCGCTTTTTAACGCGAGACGGTCTAGGAAGAACGAGCAAAGTTTCACAATGGTCCGAGCTCCTTCGATCCGGCCACTGATATATTTCGCTTAGCGTACTTTTCTTTTGATGTAGTAACCAGCTGCAACTTCGAACGAAGATGTGGCCACATCTTGGTACGCCTACATAAGCTCCGGTACACTTCCAAGGATGAGCAACTTGGACACGGAGTCGACTTAACTGCTTATGCATGATATCCATTCCGATCAATATCTGTCAAACGTCATAAATCTTGCTATCTGGTAATTTCTCCGCTTCCATCCTGGCTAGAATAGATCTTGGAAAAAAAGTTCAAGCCATTCTAATCTATAGTGACAACTTTAAGATAAAACAGACCGAGCGTACGACCACCATTAATCCACAGTTGTAATTCCATTTTCAAAGTTTTAGCACGCACTGAAGATTTTGCTTAGCATCATGGACTAGTTTTATATACTACATGCAAATCAATTGTCAGCTTCCGCTATTTCCGGGTTCGAACTTCTGTCCAGAAAACGCTTCAGGAAAAAAAACAGGATGCACATGTCTTGCAGCTGTGATAAGTAAATGATAATGTGCACCGGAAGTGAAAATCCAATTTTCCGATTCGGAATTTGTAGCGGAAGGATATAACAGCAGGGGAAAATCCATATGTCTCAGGGAGATTTTTCATAATAGAGAGAAAGATTACGCATCGAAATCATGGCAAAAGCGCTTATTGATGTGCCATGCCGTTGTGTCAGCGTCAACCGGGAGGCTGAAAGCTAGAAGAGAGCCGAAAATAGATTTCTTTTCGAGTAAACCTTCTTTGGGAGAGTACATGGGCTTTATGATTGGTTTAGTGATTTTAAGGAAAAGCCAGACTACCAGACGCGAGTACAAAAAGATTCGCCGTGGTGAAATTATATGCTGTCATGCTTCAGAGATTCTTTAGCGAAATCTACTTCGAACGAAACTAAAGTGGAAACCAGAAAAGTGGAAAACGACTTGAGCCCAGTACAAGGTCCTGAGTTGCTTTCACTAGTCCTCAAAATGGAAAGGAAACGAAGACTACTGCTATTCAAGGCTGCTTTTCAAAATACTAAGGCTGAGAGAAACTATAGAAATTCTTCCAAAACTTGGCAGCAATGTTGCTGAGAAAGTTTTCTGAAATCAAAACTACGCACATTTTCCGGCAAGCTACATTTTCTTCAATTTCATGTTATAAAAACCTAAAGCATTGTAAATGAAGTTCGATCAAATTTTCTTTTCGAAATTCATTGAAGCCTGGAAACCTTTTCAAATTGTCTTATTGTAGGTTAGGGTATACCGTGGAAAATGCTTCTGCATGATTGCAACTTGAATATACAGCGACCGATGTTTCCTTCATTTGTATTTTTTTAACTTGTCCGTGCAAATATGCAGTGTAGGATTGCTATTTAACTTTGGGTAGTCCGAATGGCTCCTCCGAAGCTGAACCTCCACTTTGCTCAGACGTTTTCCGGTCTCCGATCATCCGGATTTGCTGGGCTGTCATAAGTTTTGCTCACGCTGAGCTAGCTGAGCTCAGAAGCCATTGACTCGATCCTTTAATGAAACATGCAATCAAAGTTTCCTTTCGTGTCAGGGGTCATGCTGTCACGCAACGGCATCGTGTCCGAGGATTTCCTTTGATTCAGTTGACAAAGCTGATGCAGGATATACAAAATATGCTGCTGTTGCTTGACAATCGGCTGATTACAGTTGACGGCAGCGAGATTCGGATTTTCGGCTTTTTCGATAATTTCCGGCAACTGTGTCTCGTAGGATTTTTAGCAAGCAAGCGTTTTAGGGTAATCCGCTGCGTGACGTATTGCTAGTCCGTTGCAAAATGACAAAACTCCTTGGAAAGAGTGACAGAATGCGGAGTGCTGAACTGCTGACATGGAGTCACGCCACCGTATTTTCGCTGTCAGCCTAATCCTTGAGAAGATTTGAACACGAGCTGTCAGCAAATGCAATTTTGTATCGGATTCGTGGTGAAAGTAACACAAATATTTCTGATTTATGTCACCCTGGTTTGGGAATGCGGGAATCTGGTACGGATTAGGCGACGGGAGTAAAAATCACCACGAGGACTTCCGTCGCTGAATTAATCTAAAGCTTGTCAACGAACAGAATATAC
>VRMD01000600.1:0-23959 GCA_009872375.1 Sminthurides bifidus | reverse complement strand
TCCTTTTGGAGAGCACGCGGATGCTTCCCAAAAAGTTGTCTTATTTTAACCATGGGAAGCATCCCAAAAATGTTCATTCATTCGGACATGGTAGGGATGACTCGAGTCGTTGCCGGGAAATCTTTGGTATCTTTCAAGGGACACTCCTTTGTTGATACAAATGCAATGCTTGTAGGTCTTTACTCTTTACGGCGCCATCAATGAGTTCCACATCTAAAACGCAAAAATTATCATGAAACAATTATTATCACACTTGAGCTAAATATCAGCCGTCGTTAAAAGTCTCCGGTTACAAATTTGTGCTTTCAAGATTAGACCCAGAGCTCTTCTTCAATTCCTACTGCTGGAGTTATGGTCACCAAAAATTCTTTCGTCTTTAATGTTGTTCGTGAATTTCCTTGCTGAGATGAAAAAGCAAAAACTTACTATGAGTCGCAATTTCATGGCCGTGGTGCACTGTGTCATGACTGGCACTGACGAATTAAACTGGAATTTCAATGCCATTAAAAGATAAGATAAAACTAGGATACGATTGATTGCAATATTTCAGTTCTAATGCATCTGAAAATTTCCTTACTGTATTTCATGTTAGGCCAAACCGATTTTATTATAATTCATTGCTACACCTGAAAATGCACCAACGACCAAACCGTTATAATTATATATACATGTACTAGCAACACATGTTAGCTGCAGCCCAAAA
Source organism: Sminthurides bifidus (assembly GCA_009872375.1). Lineage (NCBI taxonomy): Eukaryota > Metazoa > Arthropoda > Collembola > Symphypleona > Sminthurididae > Sminthurides > Sminthurides bifidus. The sequence goes on along the minus strand of VRMD01000600.1, from coordinate 23,256 downwards.
ACCAAAAACAGAGATTATGTTCATGTTGCCAAATCAAAGTACGTACTGATGTTGGGTAATGTAAAGACCTCGAAACGGGGCGTATCAACGTTTGACAGGAATGTATAAATGGCAACAGTGTAAATAGTTTGTAGCAACAAACACAGTTATTCGCAAAAATTACGACTAACATGGGTTTTTAGCAAGACCCATGGCACTAAGCGCTGTTGGCTGCCGTACAACAAGAGGTACAGACAGATACGCGTTCCCGTTCGTTGAATTCATCATCGCTATATTTGCTACTGCCATGCGGGACATGGGAGAAGAATGGAGAAAGCATTAGACTTTCATCATGAATGTTTTGAGTTTTCATGCATACCGCACACATTGATCAGTTGCGGGTGTTACTAAAAATTCCTTTGTTTCCACCGGAGCATGAGTGAGGAAGAGAAAATGTTAAAAACACTACAAGGAATCTCATTCAAAACAATGATATTTCTCACATGGTAAACAAGATTAAATTTGTTACGCGCTTTAGTCGCCGTCTAACCACTAATGCATACTGACTAAATACGTAGAGCCGTAAGCAACTTTTACTTAACGTGATTACTTAATTTTTCAGCATATAACAGCTCTGAAGGAAACGGGTAATGATTTCTGCTCAAGGAAACATTCATGGTTGTCTGCAGGAATTCAATTGGTAAGATGTCCATTTGACTAGCCGTGCGGCAAATAATACTGAATTATTTTAAGGCCCGTATTCATAATGCTTGATGTCATTCGGAAACAGTTTATCACACCATTGGAGATGTCATGCTTCCACCTTTTGATCCAGCAGTGCAATTGGGTTTAAGGACGTGCTAACCATCGGCTAACAACTGTTGATGCTATTTTACGAGAAGGGCAAAACGTAGACTGGTTATTATTTATATTTAGGATCAACAAAGAAGCTGTCAACAAGTTCCAAATGCATCGTTAGCTCGGGCGATTGCTGCTTCAATACGAGTGACAGGTTACTGAAGCAGCAAGAGCCTGCCACCCTAAAATGGCACTCACGTTGCCAAAGTTGTTCATTTCGGTGTCTGTGATATTACTAGTTAGTGATTTGAAATCAATGGTGATGTGTGAGAATGCCGCTGCTGAGTCGATGGATACAGTGGTACATGCTCCGACCGCCGATGATTTGAAGAATGTGGACGTTGAATCTGAAGTGCAGTCCGGGTCTCAAATGCAAAAAATGAAAGAAAGTACAACACAGCTTCCACGAACGAAATCTTCGCATAGAAGTAAAGCCGGAGCTCAAAGAAGGCGTAAAGGAGATGTTCTTCAAAGGGAACATGAGGATGATGCTGGCAATCCCGTTTTTCCTCCCCGTTCTGATGGATTTTGGAAAAAGGAGTCCTTCCGAGGTAGTCAGTCAGCTACTAAGTCGACTAAACGGAAGCGTAAGCCAATCAAATACTCTAGACATTGAATTAATTGATCAGACACTGCTATTCTTAGTTATTTCAAAAACCTTTGACCCTGTTGCTCGTCATAATTATTGAGATGCTTAATGTCACTTTGTACAGATCATTCAAGTGGTAGAACACGTAGACCTTCAGCATCTTCAGCTTCTAACGATTCAAAAGGGCCAACTCAGAGCGGCGCGGATGACGATCGACCTAATATTATTTTGATCATAACTGACGATCAGGACATTGAGCTTGGTTCGTTAAAATAGCTTCACACTTAGACAAAGTTACTTACAAAATTCTTACATGGTTCTTGGGGTTTCAGGAAGCATGGAATACATGCCAGAAACTCTGAAGGAGTTCCGAGACAAGGGAGTAGAATTTCGCCATGGTTACGTCACTACGCCTATGTGTTGTCCTTCGAGAAGCTCCATGTTGACAGGAGTGTAAGTTGAACTAGTCCATATTATACATCATCGTGATTGGGAAGATTCTGCTAGTCGTTATAGCTTTGACGTCTAAGTCCATGACTGTCATGGCCATTTGCGATTTAGGGCCACTTCATTCAATCCTTTCGATAGTTTTGTTTTCTTAGGTATTTTTCTCATTTGAATGAACCATTGCATTGTCAAATGAGAAATATGAAGAAACTTGATCAACGCAATTTCATAGGCTAAAAGAGTTGTAGGCATTTATATTAAGTAATGAGGCGAGTCCTACTGTAGTAACCAGTTCCTCGATAGTATAGTGGTAAGTATCCCCGCCTGTCACGCGGGAGACCGGGGTTCGATTCCCCGTCGGGGAGGTTCACTTTTGCTTGGGAGTTGGCATACTATTTTATAGTGGCGTACAGGTTCTTTGCCATCGCCATCACATTTTACTATTACATGGAAAGCATGCATATCTTGATCTGATGCAACTACTAAAAATAATGAAATCGTACTCATGTAATGTATATGTTTTCAGGTATGTCCACAATCATCAGGTGTACACAAATAATGATAACTGCAGCTCAGTTGCCTGGCGACAAAAATATGAGCAGAAAACATTCGCGTACCAGTTGTGGAAGTCTGGGTATTACACTTCGTACATAGGGAAATATTTGAACAAGTATGATGGATCTCACATTCCAGATGGGTGGGATGAATGGAACGTTCTACAAATGAATTCAAAGTTTTACAACTATACTATTAATCGCAACGGCGAAAAAATTCGTCATGGCAATACGTACGAATATGACTACTATCCTGATCTAATTACAAATGACACGCTCGACTTTCTTCAACGCGTTAGCAATCGAGAGTTTCGACTGCCCGGAAGTAAAGAACCTGAACAGAAAAGTAGTACTGAAATCCCTGTAGGCCCAGTCACCCAAATCGACGATAGCGATAATGACCGCAGCGCGAGTTCAAGTACTCATAGACAAGAAGAATCACCCATCCACCATCGACGCAAACCGTTTCTATTGGTCGTGAGTTATCCTTCTCCTCATGGACCGGAAGATTCAGCACCTCAGTACTCTAGAATGTTCTTTAACTCAACTCCTCATCACACCCCGAGTTACAACTTTGCGCCAAATTTAGATAAGCAGTGGATTTTACGCGTGACCAATAAGATGACAAATCAGCTGAAATCATTCACAGACCTTTTGATGACAAAGAGACTACAAACGCTTCAAAGTGTAGATGTAGCTGTGAAAGATATTTTTGATAAACTACGAGACACTGAGATGTTAGATAATACTTTTGTGTTCTACACTTCAGACCACGGATATCATGTCGGCCAGTTTGGACTTATTAAGGGAAAAAGCATGCCCTACGAATTTGACATCCGCGTTCCTTTCTTTGTCCGTGTTCCTAATAGATATGCACCGCACGGCACAGTTCTCGAGAGTACCAGAGAGAAGCTGAAGATACAAGAACCTGTTTTGAACATTGATCTGTCTCCGACATTCCTGGATATTGGGAGAGTAGATGTTCCTCACTGGGTCGATGGAAGGTCGTTCTTACCGTTAATAAATCGGTATATTGATAATGTGAATAGTAATTTTACTGATGCCGATTGGGGTCATACCTGGGTGATAGAGAGTTCAGGAAGGCGTGAGGTTACAGAATCTGTGGAAAAATCACCTGACGGTAAGAAGAAGAAAAAGCACAAAACTAAACTGAATGGATTGAGACGAAACGATCATGATGGCGATGAAGATGACACGTTGAGACAACTCTGTCTGCTGCATCCACATCCGTGTTTGCCGAGGCAAAAAAAGTATTGTAAAGTTGAGAAAAATCAGATTCGATTCCGGAAATGTAGGGCTGGGATAGACTACAGTTTCCCTTACATCGCAAGAGTAGGAAATGGAACTTTTGCAGACGCCAGGTGTAAATGCAAAAGGGGACGACGAACTGCAACTGCGGTAGTTTGGAATTGGGACGAGGAGCGAGCTAAAATCGACCAGGAAATTGAGGACTTAAAACTCAGAATAGACGCTTTAAGAGAGACTAGACGTCGGATGAGAAACGAATGGATCTTAGCTTCAAAATATCGAAACGGTACAAAGTCTAAGCACCGAGGATCAAGGAAGGAAGCTCTGGGGTTTTTCACGGAAGGAGACTCAAAAGGACGTTCACGAACTGCGACGTCGATATCGCCTTCTACGGGAGGTCATGAATTACATCAGCCCAAATCAAAAGGAGCAAGAGGAAGACCAACTTCAGATGCTACATTGCCTCGAGCTGTAGAAAATGAGCCTGTTTTTGAAGACGATGAGGATTTACTTCCCTCATCATTTCATCGCAGCGAAGAAGAATTCGACAATGAAGGTGACGACGATATTGAAGACGATGAAACTGAGGATTTAGAAGAGGAAGAAGAAGAAGATGAAAGGGATCACGTAGGTACGAGCTTGCCTAATGGACCAATAGAATCTACGGCAACAGCGCGCCGTGGTAAGATTCATACCAGTGATCGAAATGGTAAGCGTCACCGCGATCGTTACCCTTTAGTCGATCAAACGACTGAAGCAATACTGATACCAACAAACTGCGAGTGTGAAGTTAGTCCAAGAACTCTGCGTAAAATCGAAAAGGAGGAACGAAAAAGGAAAAAGTTGATAGGCAAAATTCGAAAGAAACAAAAGTTTCTGCATCGGATTGAAGATCCGGACACAAGAGCTAGGGTAAGTCGGTACAAAGCAGGCTATGCGCATTCAATTTAAAATGATTTTTCAACTTGATGTTCCTATGTTTTTTTATAGGCTGAAACTTGTGGTACTGAAGAAAAGATGAATTGCTTTTGGCATGATAGTGACCACTGGCGAACGCCACCATTGTGGACAGACGGTTCCTTTTGCTTCTGTATGAATGCGAATAACAATTCTTACACTTGCTTAAGATCCGTTAATTCAACTCATAATTACCTTTACTGCCAATTTATGACGGGATTCAAGATGTACTTTGACTTACAAAAAGGTAATTGAGATCGGTTCAAAAGCAGAGAATTTAGTTGTTATTCTTGATTCATGCTTGGCTTACTAAAATAATGAATATTCCATAGATCCACACGAATTACAAAACGCAATTCGCAATTTACCCGCAGACGACGAAGAGTGGATGGTGAAGCAGCTGCAGCAATTGAAGTCATGTTATGGGCAGCGTGACTGTTGGCCTGACGTAAGTAGTAACAAGGTCAATCCTATCAATCCTAGTCCAGGGGATCCAACGACAGACAGGTAGTTGTTTCGGTTTCTGGCGATTTCTTACACTGTGAAGTGCATTCAAAGATTGAAAGTATGTCTTATTTAATGTCTAACTCTAGGACTAGTTTCGGAAAACGGAAATCGCAGAGAACTGGAAAGAAGAGACCGATATAGGCGTCGATCCCTCTTCTTTGTATAATGTAACAGTAAGGCTAATTTATTTTGGCTTAAGAATGCGTGTCAATCTTTTCCCATACGAACAAATCACTATTATCTACTTTTGGAGGTGCTCCTCACACTTCGTATGCATTCCAATTTTCTACATTTTAATCTTTTAAACATTTTGACGAAGTTCTGCTCGCTAAATAATAACACCAGTTATAATGAACGGAGTATTGATTTATGTCGTTTGGGATTGTTCCTAAATGCGTCTGGTGTCTGTATTTACCCCGTTTCTAGTATTCACATTTTAATGTTTGAGGATATTATTTCGCTTACTACTGGCGAGAAATGTAATTAATTTTATCGAATAATGATGAAATTTTATGCTGGTCTGGTTACCATTACTTGTAGAAAGCGTTCAAGATCAAAGTCGGGAATTACTGTTACTGTTTTTGCTAGAATTGTACTGGAAAGCTGATAGAAAAATTCAGCATACCAAAGCTGTTACATTATGTGTGCATTGGTCATTTATCGCAAGAGTTTATCCTCGCCTTAAGACAGAAAATAAATACATGGAAGAGAATAAGTAACCATTGTGCGTGTTGTCCACTGATGTAGTCTACGAAACATTCTATTTTTTACAAGCGATAAAATAGCGTACAGCGGCACTAACGAGCCCAGTCAGGTATTAAAAACGGCTTCGCATGACTCGGAGTACCGAAAAAGTAGCTTTCGATAGCCATTTTCTCAAGTAGAATCTTAATGAACGCGGAGATCGGTGATGGTAGAAAAGATTGTGGGCTATGGTAAGGACGTTGTGCTCTGTTTTTTGCGGGATGAAAAACCATGCAGGAGACGGTAAAGAAGAATTTTCTCATCACGGTGAAATATTGGGCGTAGCATGAAATGTGAAATGAACGGGTTTCTTCCTGGACAACAATAAGGAGTACCACTAGGGGGCGGGTAAACCGGACGCCAGCGGATTTTCAAGCTGAATTCGTAAAAGTTTTTTTCTCAGCTTGAATAAATTATCAAGTTAGTCGCTCTTGTTGAGAAAATTGTAGCGCACCTCGAAGCATCAGTATGCCACCGTGATGTGATGCTTTTATCTTATCCTTGAGTTTTCCAGGAAACTATGAGTTGTGCTCAGTAAGAGGAGGGAATCGTGCTGCAGGAAATAAAAAGTTGAACTCCAGAGGAACCGGTAGAAGAGAGAAGAATAATCGAGGGAGGTTAAGAAAAAAGATTGGGATTAAGGTGGCTTCTCCAAAGCTGCTGGCTGGTAGAAATGTTCGTGAAGAAAAACAACGACGCTGTATATTGGATCTCCATTAAAAAACCGGCAGGATCAGTAAAGAACTGCCATGGGGCAAAAATAATGTAACTTATGCAGATCACCGACAAGTTTTCATCTTTCACGAGCCAAAGGTTGAGCTTTTTTCACCTCTGCTCCCACATTCTCGGTCGAAGCGAGAGCGAAGAACATTGTTCCGAGATGATGATTACCGAAATAGTTTTTGTAACGTTTACCTCCTCTCCCATTCTTCCCTGTCAAGGCGTACGTGCACACCTGCACCTGCCTCTGGAAGATCCACATCCTCAGCCGCGTCAAAGTCTGTGAGATCGTTCAAGGGATCTCAAGACCACGCTCCACCGCCCAGAGTCACCACGACAATCCTTGAGTATCCCTCTCCTCCGAATCAGAAGATGATGATGAAGATGATGACCAAATGCACAGATCACGCTTGATCACCTATTCAAGACTTGAATACTCGGGACAATCCCAGTTTTACCTGGGGAGTTTGGCGGAGCTTCATGTTCTCTCCTCATCGTCTCCGAGATGATAATAGATCAAGCTCAAGAGATGTTCTTTCGACAATAATTACATGGTTGCCGAGGTAAAATATACAGCACGAGGCATGCATTATAGCCGGACTGCATCGCAACAATCACCCTGCCAACGTTTTCATCCACTACTCTCTTCATTGATGATGCACGTATCGAAGCCCAAGTCTCTATCGTCTGCGCCGTGTTATCTCTCTTGTAAAAAGGATGATGTTTCGTGCAATTGCACCTTGAGCACTGAAAGAGTTGGAGATGCTCATGCTAATGTGAGATGCCTAAGGAAAATCACTTGTGCTCTAGAAGATGTTCTGTCTCAAGGAACGTGAGAGACGAGCGAGAAGAGATGCAAGACGCAAGATTCGATGTAATGAAGAGGAAAAGCATAAGCGTTACTAGATCCTGCCTGCTCTGCCTTTCCATAGCAGTTCAGTGGTGAACGATGGTTACGGGCTGTGGTAATGGAGAAGGAGCATTGCGCCATCCCTTACAAACTCATAGTTCATGCCATGGATTCAAACATGTAGTTTTCTCTGCAGGTGCGCTAGCGAATTTTTAATTAATTAAAAATGTTACTTTTCAATCCTTAAGTTTGTTAATTATTACTTAGTTGAAGTGAACTCATGGTTGTTGGTTTATGTGTTATTGTGTGTGTGTGTAAGACTCAATGAACTGGGCAACTTTTGAACGAACCGTTGCGTTGCTCGTTGAATTGCGGTTGTGAATATATAATCTGTGGTACACATACGTGAGTAAGCTGTGGTAATTGCCGTTCTACACTATTTTTTTCGTCATTTAGAGTTAGCTCTCTGGTTGTGAAATTATCAAGCTTACTCGGATGGACTAATCAATAGTGTCGCAATTAACTTAACCGGAGCGACCCTATTTATCGGTATTTGGAGTGCTAAAAGCTAATTTAGGTAAGCTGATTTGTTTTAATTGAGGTTTGAAAATTTTGATGTGAAAATATAATTTTAGTCTCTGATGCGAAAAAGTTCCTTGATTAATGATTTTTAGTGGTAAATAGTGAGTGTGGGTTTGTGAGGACCAGAAACGGTTTGATAGAGGAAGGCTGACAGGGGAAACTTTAAAGTAGGAGTGTGCATGAATTGACGCTAACATGGGTACTAGTTTAACAATGCACTGATTGCAGTCAATTTTTGGAATTTTTTAGGCAGAAAATTACTCTGCAATTTTCAAACTGATTTAAACCGTCTGACCGGAGAAAACTGATTGCGGTGAAAAATCGTAAAATTAGAGCTGACGTGCCGAATGCTGGATCTGAAATTACGTTCTTGAGACACAAACCGATTTACCTTGCCAAGTTTCTTAAGTTTGCGACGTAGTGCTACGTACCTGGATCGTGTGATACAATTACGCGATTGAACCTTCGCGAGTTGTTGTAAACTGTTTCAAAGAACTGTTCGTGCAGTGCATGCGTTCCTAATTTCCTAATCAGCAAAATTGCTGATTGGAAATAATCCGGAAGGAAGTGCAGCTCGGCTAGCTGTGGGATGCACCTGTTTGGAGGACGACTGGGCTCCAGGTTTACGATAATTGGATGTGGGGCCGTTTGTGGAATCGGTAAGAATCTACTTTATTGCATGTATTCGACATTTTCCCTCCACGAATCGAAGGTTTGTGACTATTTCTGCCATAAGAAGTACATGCCATTTTCGTTGCGTTAGAAACCGTCAGCTGCCTAAAGGCATGCTGTTACATGCAAAAATGCAGCTAAGTTTCTATCCTATAATTATCTGCATGTTACGATTTTCGATTTCCTGGTTGCCTAAAATCTACATAACTACTGTGTCCTTACGTGATGCTGAGTAGCTGATATTGTAATTGAGGACGGTTACGGGAAGTAGACTAATTATAAGTTGTAGATTAACCGTCTTCCACTCTGGTGACAGGGATCTGCTATGCTTTGTATAAGCTCATACGACAATCAAGAGGATCTGAGACGGTAACCAGCGTTTCTGAAGACTTAAATCTTCCTATTCTACTGGAACATGATTTCGGAGATTTTAAAACAACCTGTGAGGCCGTCGATCCTATAGCTTCCGCTTATCTCAAACATATTCCAGAATCTTTCTTCAGATTCAACCAGGAGCTTTTACGCTATTCTTCTCAGCTCTTTGCTCAACGAGTAATGCTTTCTTATGCTGATATGTTGTGACATTCTACAGTAGATTGACTTGAAGTGATGGGCTATTATATAATTGACATTGAGCCTTTTGAATTTACAGAAAGGAATTCCAAAGCGCGCATTGGTTATAGGAAGTGGCGTTGGTCGACTAGCGTTTGATTTATCGACCATTTTCGAGGAGGTCAAAGGGGTTGACATTTATTTTAGTCGCGTCGTCACTTGTTTTCGAATTTTGAACGAAAAAGAGGCCGTGTATGACTTTCCGTTAGAAGGTTCACATCGTACCGCGCACAAGAAAGCTCACGTTTGGGCAGCCGATTCTCCAGGTAGAGACCCTGGGTTTGATGGCGTGATTCGACGAAAGGAAAAGGCAAGAATGGCAATGCAATTTTACAATAGCATTACAATCGCATTTACAGATGCTAATATAGACAGTACGAAAAATTGGTTGAAGGACTTCTTAATTTCATAATTGATATGGATTGCCTTACAGCGCCAAAACACAATAGAATTTATTAATGAAGACGTTGGAGCTATTCAGTCGCCACTCCACATACGGCAATTTCAACTAGTTTTCGTGACAGACCAACTCAGAGAATCCCAAGATCCCGAACAGTTGCTCAAAGATATTCACCGTTACGTAGAAACTGATGGACTGTTGATAATTTACACTGATTATGACTGGATGCGACGGAGTAATAAGGTAGCTATTTCCTAAAGTTAAACAATACAAAAGGTTTCAGTAATATTAACGGCAATATAAATTTTAAATAAAGCGATTGAATTTTTACGTCTGAACTCCTTGTAGGCTGAGCATTTTCAAGACCCAACAATAAGGTCTAGCTTCGAATGCTTGAAGTACGTACTATCTGGATTTTTTAACTTCCTGCATCAGAAGTATCTCCAGGACGTGGTGGGAACGTCTTTACGATCGTGCGTAGTGCGTAACCTACATGTGACAGTTTGGGAACGGAATGCTCGTCCAGTTTTGCCTTGAACAATGAAAAGCTTCTGTTGGGCTCAGAAACTTGGAGTAGTTTAATGATGTCAGCTGTAACATCAATCTGAATATGGAGTGACTGGTAATGCAACGAAAATGGCGGAAGAACCGGCTTTTAAAAGGGCAAAGCTATCCGCTACCGAAGGGGAGCACCAAGCACGTTGGGAATCCAATCTCGAGCAAGTACAAAGTAAATTGTTGAAAGGATGCATGTGCGAGGTGGAAACCATCAATCTTCTTCGTTCTGGGTCAGCTGCGCCGGGACCTCAACAATTTTCGACAGAGTACATTTTACAAGTTATCAGTACATTAGAGATTTTGGCAAGCACTGCGCTACATCAGCAGAGTATTGGATTTATTTGTCCCAAGATTTTGAAAGTAGCTGCCGAAGTATCTGCGGATGAATTTGTGTGGGAACTACTGCTGGAATCCTCCGATTCATCTGACAAGTTTACTGCCTGGGCGGCCTCAAAAGCCTTAACATTTTTGTTGCTATGGGCAAAGCTTCCCAACATAAAAACTATCATCGACGATCTATTTATTCAAATAATGGCAGAAAATTCGGAGCCTGTACCACAGAGGTTAAATTGTTTGATGGAAACCATTCGGGGTGTCGTGACATACAAAGAATCTGATCATCATCCATTGGAAGGAGGACTTGAGGTCAATGCTCAGAGAATATGCAAGAGAGTGGAGATCGACGAAGATTTAGAGTCTGAGGATAAATCTGTGAAAAGTTTATGCGTGAGGGCATTGCTACAGTGGTGGCCCAAACTACTCACGAAGTTCCATCAGCTTCTAAGTAACTACGAAGATCAATACGAGTACTCGATCATAACTTTCTTCTCCTTGTGGCAAAGTATTGTGTGCAGCAAAAACAATGTGAATTACCTGGACTCGAAGCATTTCCACATGCATTTACAAGCTTTTGTGTCGCACTTAAATGCCACTAACCCGGCCATTATTTGGAAGAAGATCCTAGATTTGTTTGCCGAGATATTGTGCTACGGGAGCACTCTTTCACTCCAAGATTGTTTGGCTGATGAACCATACGAGTTAGCGCACCTTATATTGCGCTGTGTAAAAAGTCGACCGTTCTTGCAAGGCGTTCCGTATAATAAGAAGTACACGGGATTTGGTGGGACAACCGTAGCAGATGTCGACTGGGAGTGGAAGAGTTCGCTGAGCCTCATGACCAGCCAAACAGAATCAACTAAGCTAAGCTTTAAGCGTAGTTCGACCAGCGATGCGATGCCCGGTCCATCATGGCGTGAGCATTTTGTTAGTGGCTCCAATCAGGATTGCACAGCAAGTACCAAATTGGCATCTACTTCCACAAAACCAAGGCTACCAGAACTGAGCGAATGCAGCACGTTCTTCGTAGGACCCTCGGACCAAGCTTGTAGATTGGAAGAGTCTTACACTGGAGGAGACAGAACCCTGCTGCAAAAATTGGTGCTGGTGGTCTTCAAGAGCGTGGCGTTAACCGTGAAAGAAACAAGGGATGACGACTGCGACAGTGATGAATCTGACTGCGAATCCGAAGCTGATACTGCTGATATGCCCATAATTGAAAAATCAATCCGAGAAGTATTTCAGCAGCTGGATGCCTTTATAAAATCTCTTCTACCATATCATCCTGCTGCACCAATTGGAGAGTGGGTAGTGAAGCTGTTTGGAGATCAAGACGACGCTTTAGTAGAAGCGATGTTGTGTGCCTTGGACACATACACAGGTTTCCATGGCCAAGTTCCATCAATGGAATACTTAGATTCTACCATTAATCCCATTGTTACCTTTAACAGTTTCGCTGCAGCTGTGTCCTATGATAAAGAAATCTTACTTGAATTACTAATGGGGAATGAGACGTGCTTTCTGTTGTACTTTCTTCGATACTTAAAGTTTGGTTGGAAGAATTGGCAGCATTTCGTCACCTCTTGTGGAAGAGATTTCGAGAAGGTCATGGGTATGTTTATAAAATTAAGAATTTCCGTTCTTAGAATGGTTGAAAAATCCTTGTTTCCGTACAATATCAATCCTGTTTTGAGGCTGCTGGAAAAATTTGAAGATATGTTTGAGAAAAGTGGAGAGTTAACGTAAGGACTCAGACATTTCAGTTTGGAAGGTGGTAAGACTTGAAGTAATTGAATGGTAGCATGAGCTCTCAATTACAAAAATGAGATATGATATATTAGTTTATAAATCACAAAAAACTTGTGATCATAATAGATTCTAGCAATCATGTGTATGCTGCCAAGGCGAAGCAACGTAGTTCAGTGCCTAAATAGCAATTTAGCGCCTAGTAAGTATATATAGTTTTACTCTTGTTAAACTGTTATGGTAATCTAGATAAATATTGTAAACATTACGAGGAAACGGTTTGTTTCCGCGCCCTCACCAAAGTTTTACTTGAATAGCTCTTATAATGTGATTACATTACAAACGTTTTACTTTCCGTTGCCACGAAAAAGCCCATTCGCGCTAGCATTTTTGTTATAATTTAGCGCTAAATGATACCTTCCGTTTAAGACTAATAAGCTTGAACAGAACCCAAGACTAAATTGTAACTGTTATTCCTTCACCAATAAAATAAAATCGTTTCAGAATACAACAGCCGAGAGTGTAAAATCAAAAGTTGGAAGATTTTCACGCATACATACAGGCGGAAAATCTTGCAAAACGGCAACGTGCTTCTCTTGATGATGGACATCTGATTGATATTTTTAATGAAGACCTTATTCGATATGCCAACAGACGTTACGAATAATCTGATTCAATAGATATTTATATATATATATATTGACTGGAGTCTCTCGTCGAAGTCGTATAAATCTTTCCAATGCAGTAAAATATATATATATATATATATTTGATCCCCAGTTGTTCCCTTGCATCTTCCAACGATATTATAATATTATATATAGAACTTAAGGACTGGAGAGGAGAGAAAGAATACGACCAAAATTCTGGCATATCGTTTTCTGCAGCTCAGAACGCAATGTCACGACCTCAACAGAGATTTTTCAATTTCAATTTCATTCTATCATCTTGGCTCTGCGATTAAAGATTCTTAGGTTAATTAAGGTTTTTTGACGGTGCAACAATTCCATAGTGAAATTTGTACCTCTTTGTCAGGTTAATTTTCATCTGTTATCCTAATTACATTGTAGACGGAACGGCCAGAAAAGTTGTTGAAAATTCGTGCACGTGGTCAATGTATATATACCATGTGCGTCTGTATTTATGCTTTTGCAGAATTAGTTCTAAATTATCATCTACTTAAACTTAGGAGTTAGAGTGACTTAATCACTTGCACCGGTACTTGGCACAAAAGCCAATGATTAGACATCTTGATTGGGGGATCAGAGTAGTTAAGCTATTAGCTAGGAAAACAAGTTGGGATCACTTTGCTGGGACTGGGATACGCCGGATTCTAACTACCGTGACCATGGACGCGACCGAAGCAGGAAGCATAAGCCAAGCGAATGAGACCTTGGTGGAGAATCTGAATCTGAATACGGTGAACTTTGATGTCGAAGACAATATTCGGAATTCCGGCAAGGATCCTTCAGCCTTCACGCGAGAGGGGAAAGTTGCCATTTATTACGACAGGAATAAAAAGACTTTCTACAACCCCACGCAAGAGGTCAATCGAGATGTCAGGTAAGTACATGAGCCGAATCAAGGCAAGGTTGCAAGGCTTTTAAATTAACTAATTTAGTGATCTTTTCAGTATCTTAGGAATCCAGACTTTCATTGAGCAAGAGAGTGGAGGTAGGAATGATATAAGAATTTTGGAAGCCATGGCAGCATCTGGTATCAGATCTATTCGATACTCAAAAGAAATCGACAATGTAAAGGAAATCTTAGCCAATGACTTCTCTTTGCCTGCCGTTGAATCGCTCAAAGAAAACTGTGATATCAACAAGACCACGAACGTGATTCCAAACTTTGACGATGCCTCGTAAGTTTTTTTAGCTGAAGTACTAGAGAGTACTGTTCATGCCAAAGCTCCTGTTCTTTAAATTGATTGCAAATTCTATATTTCAGCACACTGATGTTTAAACACAAAAGCAATTTCTTCGTGGTAGATCTTGATCCCTACGGTTCACCTATTCCGTTTCTAGAAAGTGGTCTTCAGGTAAAATTTTCTAGAAAGCATTTCTTAAAATCATTATAATTGCTGCTGTAACATCGCTTTTGGTTTGTACAGTGCGTGAGCGATGGCGGAATGCTATTAGTGACAGCGACTGACATGGCCGTATTGGCCGGTGGAAATAATCCAGAAGCCTGTTTTTCTAAATATGGCACTGTTTCCGTGAAGTCATCAGCTTGCCAAGAATTGGTAAACTTTGTCAGACCTTTCATATTCAGCAACGTACAATATAGAACTTGCCATTGATTACGTTATCATTTCCTGTAGGCTCTGAGAACACTGATACACGCTGTTCAGAGTTGTGCAGGCAGAAACGGAAAATATGTTGAGCCGCTGCTAGCCCTTAAAATTGACTTCTACGTCCGAATTTTCTTCAAAGTCCACCATAGCCCGGTTCTGTCGAAACAAGTCGCTTTGTACGTTGTTATAAATTTGTTCATTCTGCTAAATTTTAAGTAGTCCAGCAGTCCAACAAAGTTGATCAAATTTTTAAAAATGGCTGAAATTACATTGTTTTAGAAACACATCGATTTTTTATCAGTGCAGTGGATGCCACGTGTTCCACCTGCAACCCTTGGTGATACAAAAAGGCCCGAAGCATTATTACGGTTCTGCAAAAGGTCCTCCTATTGGCCTCCGGTGTAATTTTTGTGAGTCGCCGTTCCATGTTGGTGGACCCATTTGGACGGGCTTGATGCATAAGAAAAGCTTTGTTCAAGCCATGAAAGAAAATGCTAACACCGACAAATACGAGTACCTTGGCACTCTCCGGAGAGTGCAGGTACGGCAATCGCATAGCGAAAAATCCATAGTTCCAAGGAATTATCTTTTGAATATCACATTCTCAATTACACAGGGATTGCTCCAGCTAGTATCTGAAGAGCTTGACGACCCTTTGATGTACGAGCTACCTGAGCTATGCCGCGTTGTGAAATGTCCAGTCATGTCATTTATTGCATTCCGGTGAGTTCAGAGTTTGTATTAGCCAAGATGATTGAAAGAGATTGAATGAAACACTCGCTTAATGTTCTCTGTTGTGAAATAGATCATCTCTTCTCCATCTTGGTTACAAAGTTTCGTCGACCCACACAGAGCCCAATTGCTTCAAGACAAATGCACCCCACGAAGTACTTTGGGAGGTTATTCTTGCTTGGAGAGCCAAAACTAACGCCAAATCACCAGTAGAAGGAACTCCTTGTTTTAACATTATCAAGAATATGCAAAATAGTAGCCGGGAAATAAGCTTTGAACCTCATCCAGATGCCAACCCCCCATCTCGTGAAAACGGGGTGCTACGATTTCAGTTGAACCCTACAAGGAATTGGGGCCCTGGATCGCGACATGCTTTTGATGTGAATAAGATAGCTGAGCAGAGAAAAAGCGATGAAGAAAAATCCGATTCTGAAGTCCAAGATGGTAATGCCCGCCAAAAAAAGCGACGAAAGAGGTAGAAATTGCTGAATCTTGCTCAATTTGCCCTCTGAGCACACATCTCACTACTTGATACTTTTACTTGCCATATTTACCACGAAATTTCCGATGTCCGTTGTAAAATTGAACTTTTTGATACTCATGTACTTCAAAACTCGTTGTAGTCGTGTTTCTTCTTAAACGAGATAAAACCTACCGAGGCTCTCGTATGCCCTCTCTCGTATCGCAGTTCAAATGCGATGCGGCAGTAGAATTTTTTGTCGACAAGGAAGTTTCGCCGAAAGAGTTCGATTCTTCTGATTGTGAAGTGAATTGAAGTGATAAAGATATACGAAATCCTTAACAGTGCTATGTAAAAATATGAGAACTTCTTTGTGGACGTCATTTAATCTACAATAGTCGTTCAGTACTGTTAGATAATTGGTTGCATTACCAAAGTAGAGGTGAAACTATATATATACGGATCAGAGATTCCGAAGACACAAGTAACTGTAACACGTGCTACACAATGTTACCCTTCATTTGGGCAGCGCTGCGAACCTACGCGCCGGTTATAATGGTACCCGTTGCTGGAGTAATCGGATTTATTGGTTATAAAATTGAAGGCTTTATTAGTGATAGATATACGCCGTACAATCCTAGCATCGAAGAACAGAGGACTGAAAGACAATTAAAGGAGTTAGAAGGAGAACGTGAGCCGGACCATTCACCCTTGGCGGAGAAAAAATTCATACCTAAGTCAATTTTTGAAAAGAATGCCTCGCCTCAGTTCCAGCGACATTAGCTATCCAGAGAAAAAATGTTATCCGCTTACGACATTGGTGCTGTAATCCTATTGATAGTGATGTCTTGCTACAAAGCAGGAGGTAATTGTTCCAGTTTCTCTGTATAACGGATAAGTATTTTTAAATAAGGTTTCTCTATCTCTGCTGTCGTGGATGGCTGAAGTTTTCTATGACGCTTGATCCATTGACTGCTTTAGATCACTCACTTTTTCAAAGCTAATAGATATCCCAAACATGTCCAAAAAGTGGCACTTTTGCCGACCCATGAACATGAGAAACTAACGTTTTTTCTGGTGCCTGTATAGGTTTAGGTACTTCAGATTACTCCTATTTGTACTTGTTTATACCTTTATATATACTTCCATATAAATTGCAAAGAGCCTTTTTACAGTCAAATTATGCTTCTTTAAAGTAATGGTTATTAAATGGACACTCGAGTGCCCTGAAGATGATGGCGGTGCTCAAGCTAATATCTGCAATGCTGCACAGCTCCTTGCTTTTACACGGATAGTCTTGGACAAGGAATTGATTAGTTGAAGCCTTTACGTTTGGAGGCTAGCGTCAAAATGGTTCAGTAATTTCAAGAATGGCTTCCAGTACTGTGTTTTCCGCAAATTCTTTGGCCAGACCCCACTCTTAGCTCATATTCTCAAAAATGACCATCAAATCCCATTTTTGCCAAAATCGGTGATGATTGAGCCTCGAATATGCTTTTTTGACATCATTATTACACGCAATTCAAGATTTTTTTCAAAATTAAAATTACAGTGGCGACGGGCCAAACTTTCATAGTTGTGCTTCTGCCTTAGGATTTGGTTGCAAACGGGCAATGTTTGGATTTTTTGAGCGGGGAGTGGAGTCGGTCTAATTTTACCATTGCAACGGTGGTGCAAAAGGTTTGGAAATAAGAGTTCTTAGTTTAAAGAGGATTTAATAAGAGGTTTGGAAATTCGAAAGAGTTCCATAGCTATGGAGCCTCAAAGTGGGCGTAAAATTGAGGGTGTCAGATCGGTACCTCGTTCTAGCGATGAATTAGGACTTAAACACGAAAAACTGAAGCTCGCTGCTTGATTTCAGCACTAGCCGGCTGGCATCCTCTGCATTATAAAGTAGATTGACCTAATGGATTTGAAACTAGTATGAATCAGAAATAAGATGGTTTCGCATTTTAAAAGTTCATTCCTTTAATTAAGTTAAACTCTTGATGTGACGTTTCAGACAACACGTTTGTAATCATCAACGGGCCCTTGTACGGATTTCGACGTTGGCTGAAGCAAAACTACTTACACACCTTGCAGAGTCCTTAGAGTGCATCCACATTACGCATATCTACGCAATCTACACTTGGAGAAAGTCAAACGATAAAGATGTGATTTAGGAGGAGATCAACGTATGCATTTGAACTACCTGTCTCAGAGGTCTTACTGCTAAAATGTTAATGCTCACGAGAAGAAATTGTACCAGTGGTAGTATTCGTTCGACGACACTTACAAATATGAAATAAGAAATATATGCAATTCTTTGATGGAACTAAGACGCAAACGGCATTGATTTACTTAGTGTGGAAATGGTGGCTCAACATTTGAACCGCTGATCCAGGGAGTTTAATTTGATTTTCACGTAAATAAACTGCAAGTATAATATCAGCTTATACCTTATAATAATACCTTCATTCGAATCAGCTCATTTTTTCTGGACAAAATTCCATTAGTTTATTATTGTATTCAATGACTTTAAGGTACAACACAATGTACAGAACACGACTGCGGTTACAAGTATCTGCGTTACACGTAGCATTGTCAGGTAAGATCGTTTTTACAGCAGTCATCGGGAACACAATCACCATATTTTTATGTTATTAATCCTATGAATCTATGCAAAATTCCTTAATTAAGCTTAAATATTACAAACTCCAGCTTTGACTGTTCTCTACGGTTTGTTCGAATGCGATACTCATGGGACCAGAGAACACTCGGCACTTTTGACCGAGCAGAGACGGAGCGCCGATCTTCTTCTGTATGATCATGTCAGCCTTCTGGCCCTTGAAAAAGCGCTCGACCTGGAAGGCCACTTGAGCTTCACTGGAGGATATTTGCAAGCTCTCTCCATTACAAGTGAACTTGACACCCAGTTTGGGTAGCTGGTAGCTGAGACCTGAGAAGTGGTCTGTGAGAATCACGTTGTAATACTCTATCTTAAATTCCTCTTCATCTGCGGAAAACGCTGAGAGATCTTCTTTAGTGCCGGAATTAGTTGAGAAGGTTTCGTTGGAGGAAGTCTGTTCCAATGAGTCGCCGTAGCTGTCGTCCTCACTAGACTCTCCAACTGATGCCTTCCGCCCATCACGGAAAACGTGGCCTAGCTTCTCCAGCAGGTCCTTGCTAAGGCTATCGTCATCTTCGGTATCAAAGCGGCGCCGATGTCCATTCGTATCGCTACCATCTCTACGCCCGTATAAGCTGTAGTTAGATTCGTCATCTTTGCTGACAATGCTTCCCTGAAACCATTCGCGGTCAGGTGGAAAACATAGCCACGAGAGGCCTTCTGCCTCTACCTGCGACACTCCAAAGCTGGAGCTATGAAGCCGCTTCTTGCGTCCAAATGGCATTCTTGTTTTTCTGCGAATTTCCGTCTGTTCCTTGCAATAATCCAGCATACTCTGCTGCAATAACGAGATTTGGCACTAGCGACAGGTATCGTTGAACTGTAGGTGACACTGAATCTCCCGAGGAGCAATTGCAGAAAATTCTTCACCAAAGCGGGAAATGTCTGGCGTTGTCACGGCAATTGGTTACTTACGGAGGCCTGGAAAGAAATTCGACGTGTTACTGTCCCGTATTTCTTGACAGAGCGATTGCATTTTCTTATTTTCTCAAAATCAAACAATATGTAAGCCTAGCGATCGTATTCTCCCGAGTCGAAGCTGGGTTCGATTTCAGGAAACGGCGTCAATGATAATTTTTGCACTCACCTGAAGGAAAATAAAAATATCCAATAGACTCCGAGAAATATCCGTGCCAACAACGTGTCGAAATGCCTTCTCCTGTAAGGAAGAAACGCCTCCGTCAGTGGTGCAAGAGGAACTAATAAACAAGATTGAAAATACTTCCTACTTCATCTCACCCAGAGAAAAAAAATAGAACTTTGCTCACCGTTTATTATGTCTACACTCAAAAGATTTCCTTGTGCAAGCCGCAGTCGCTGGGTTGTTCCTGATTCTCTTTGTCTATCGCTCTCGCTCTCACTTGTTATAAGCGAATGATGATGATGATAATGCAATGGTGCACGAGCACAAAGCAACGTCCGTTGAAGCAGCTGGGATGCTGATTGTTGTGGAAGAAAGATGCAGTTGGGAGAGCTCCTGATCATGAGTTTCAAGGTTTCTCGCTGCCCATCATCCGCCACCCGTTACATGCAGGTTGGTAAACGTTTCTTGGTTTTCAATCCTTTCCTTTGTTCACCAAATGCCGATGCTTTGACACAGGACACAGGTATTCTGGGAGTTCTAGAAAACAAATTTAGGCGATGAAATTTTCCATTCAAAGAGATTGCGATTCACAAGAATTCTGGAGGAATACTTCTGGTAATTCCTGGAATCAGCTCGTGTTCGTTGAATGCATGTGTGGATGAAGGATCTAGAACCTTCGGTCCATCTTCCTATCAAAACATCGACCCTTGTTCATTTGCTGCGTTCCCTTGGTTATATACATATATGTACGTATTATAGTTTCTCCGGAATTAGACCTAGTCGCAATAGTCAGTTAATAAAGGAAAACGCTTTTTTGACTCACAAAACTGTAACGTAAATTCTGATCTGGGAGCAGGTAGGGCTGCAAACTCACCCCTAATGCTGTCCTAAGTTGTCCCTTCAAGGGATCATCAGCATTTAGGGACGAAAGAAAGAAAAATCTATTTGTTTCTGCCTTTTGTTTTAAAATTCACAGTGCGCTCTTCGAAAAGCTGCCATCGACTCTTCAATCATGACTGCACGAACGCCCAATAGAAATTTTCAACCACCACATTTTGCAGCTATACCAGACACAATGTTCAAAGATTGTTTCTTTGTGTCATTGAACATGAATTAAAATCAAATGCCATGAGATGTGCATCATTTCTTAAGAAACGAGTATGGCCAACCCTTCTTGTTCTTCATGCATGCAAATATGCAAATCATCTGCATTTGAGATTAACTGGTCAAATTACAGAGTCCAAGTTACAAGGCTGCCATAAACTCATTTTCAGATTAGCAACACCACCATACTGCCACTCCAGTTGTTGCAAACGGTATTAGCCATGCGAATCTGGAGCACGTGTATCTTTCCGATCCTCTAGAGCTGCTATTGATAGTATAGACTAGACTAGCAAAGTTGCTCGGCCATCTTTTACTGTCGCTGCTACAACCTACAAGAGACGACGACTCCCTTTCCTTTTGTTTTCGAGCATGATGAATTAAGTAGTTTGCAGTTTATAAACCCCAGCTAATGAGCTTCGGGGCGTCAAGTGTAATACTACGACTCAATCTCAAATTACTGTGTCAGTAGATCAAGTATGCTTCAGAATGAGACTCTGAATGAGTAGCCTGATTACACTATACATGACTCGGACGCTGCAGTTATGAATACTCACATTGTCAGCCTTTGTACATTCGCATTCTATACCTTGTGACGGCAGGACGACTAATGTTGCAAATGTTTTGAAATTTAAATACGACAACATTTTATGGTGATGCAATCGCGTATGTTTTTTGACGCTCAAAGGTCTTGTCTCTTTGGTGCAAGGATTGAGCAAGGGGAATTGACAAGAGTCTATCTACTTGACAAGAGGATTTGCCAAATAGAAACCTTGCGTTAGGATTTTGACCTCTGATTCGTAAAATTGTACTGCAAGGGCAAGATGCAACCCTACCGAAATATTTAGCAACAACTGGCTGCATTCCGATGGGACAATCACAATGTAATGGAACAATCGCCCATGGATGCATCACTTTCAAACAATATCGTCCTCCTTAAACAACTCAAAAGAAGAAGACGGACACCTGCACATTCTGTCTGCCTTGTAAACCATGGGCAAGTAGACCCGTAGCATGGGACAATTGTTTCGCAAAACTAGTATATACTCATTCCCCTAGATACAAGCCCTTGCTCACTTATCATCGAAATCGAACACCTGCAAATCAAGTCCATGCCACGCCACGTAGCCTTTCCAATCAGTCAGGTAGAATCCAAGATATATCATGCCCTGGCTGATAAGCCCAGGGTGAAACCATGTATCAAAAATTTTCTGTAGACAAGCAGGAGTCAACTTTAGCCCGAGGGAATATCCTCGCCTAAAGCCTTTAGGTCCTACGGTAGTAGCATAGGACGAAACCAGTTGGATAACCCAGAGTACTTGCTCTTTGAAAGAAGATGTAATTCGAATAGAAATGATGTCATGCATTCCTATCCCAAGAAGTATCCTTTGGTCACTTGTCTGCAAATAACGATAGGATTGAAAAGTTTGGACTTGATCTCTCAGCTCAGAATGAATCCAGAATTGACATTAGCGCCATGAATGGCGTTTATTCAGTAAGTCAATCACTGTTTAAATGTGAAAAAATGCAGCTTGTTTTGTAAATGTTAACCTGCTTCCAGTTACTTGATCATTCGCTAACGCTTCTGGTGCTGGTTATCAGTTGTCTATCGGCCTGAAGTTTATCAGAGCATAAAATCTTGATTGATACTGAGCAGTCGTTCTATCAAAACTTGGACGTTGGACACACATTCAGAGCTTTTAGCAACCGCTGTAAATCTGATGCTACATTCTGTAAACTTTGCAACATCAGCTAATCGCCCTTAAATGTCACTACGACTAACTCCAGCGTTCAGTTCATCAAAAATAAAGAGTGGTGTAGCAGGCAATCAACCCAAACCCCCCTACCCGCCATCAATACAGTTGTGATGAAGATGATTATTCATGCAAAGCTGAATCACTCATCATATCATACTGTGCGGTGACTGGTGACTCAACCACTGACTAAAAAAAGGAAGATGGGAATTGCAATGCTGAAAATCTGTCACTTTTTCAAGTTCCTCGTACCACTCCACGTGATTTCTGAACATTGTTACTCACCTCCATATCTATAAATTTTCTCTCAGGAGTTTAATGTAACAGCCACGCAGCTCGGCTGTAACAGCCAACGTTGGTGATCCTGATCAAAGTTGAACGTTCCGTAAGCTTTCTCAGTCGTTTGACACGTGTGCGCATCCCCATTCTAGCCCATCCGTCAGCATCTCCTCATGCTCCTGGCGTTCGCATCCAACTCTTTTTTTAGACAACGAGGGCAATCAAAATCTTAAAGAGATCACCTTTCTAGAGAATCTCATGGATACATCACGATCTGGAGAAGTGAACATCGCACCGTTCTATGTACCTTGGTCGTTGTAATACGGGATTTTTAAGTTCAACGTTTCAGCGTTAAGTGATAACAAATAACTGCTTTGTGCGCATGAGGACTGCCGCCCCTGGTTGTTGCACGATAGCATGCAGAATTAGATTACTTTTAATTCAACTTTTTTTAGCAACCATGTAATGTCATGTGTCGTGTAAACACAGAGGACGCGGTGTA